>JAGDQP010001545.1:0-120126 GCA_022664845.1 Lepisma saccharinum
AATATCTGCAATGTTTATTGCTTGCAACGTTTTGTTTTTGAAAACAAGGATATCGTTACAATTCGAGACTCACATTTCATGAACTTAATAAAACATTACAAGCAGAATCTAAATGTCCTATACTTCAGTACATTATTGGGGGAAAGGTCATTGCTGCAAAAGCACTAACATTTTACAGCGTAATAAAGGCGTCCTAGCTTCGATTCCCAGCTAACGGTCTATGCTGACATCGATTACAATTTATTAATTGTTTTCTTAAAAAAAGAAAAAAAAAATCAATGAAATTTGTAAAGAATCTTGAGCGTTTTTCTATCTACTATCAGGCAACACTCTGGATTATTCACGTCTTTTGTCTAGCCTTCTTGGTTCATGAGCAAGGAGTGAGTAACCACAGTGAGCGATCGTAATTTGAATTGTTTTGGTACGTGTAAACTGTAAATATACAACTTTTGTGAGTAAATCTACTTGAATGAGTATTTTGCTACTATAAAAACTATTTTGAATTATGAAAAGAAAAAAGTGCATCTCCATGACAACAGAGCAGACAATCTTGCATAACAGATGATGAACGATTCCCCTGGAACATCATCAGGTAGAAAACGATCTGCGATGGGCCATCAGCAAACAGTGCAGAATAGGAAATTAAAAGTACGTAAATCAGAAACCTTTGATCTATTCAGCTAACTGTACTCCTTATCTCAGTCGGCAGGAGTACACGTTTTACACTGGTAGTGATTCCGTGAATGAAGCAGATGTTGATCGTGATTTTCAATGTAAGTATATAAGGGAATTGACCATTCCTAAACTAATTAGGAATTAAGCTAAAACAAATTCCTTTAGGCGTAGTTCAACCTTCTCCAGTCAATGCTGTCTTCATTTATTTTTGAATTACCATACGATTTTTGTTTTTACATTTTTTTCTTTAGATCACAATGATTCGTGGTGTCCTCAAATCTTGTAACGTTACTTCAGCTCACTTCCGGACGTCATACAATGATGAAAATTTGCACAGCGACGTAAGTCGGGTCACAATACAATATTGTTACTTTCGTATATTTCTATATAATTTAGAAGCATATTTAAATATATTTTTTGTAATATTTCCCATAAATACTAGCCTGCAACGCTTTGGCGTTTGACTCGTTGTAGAATACCTCAGGATTTGAGTTAAAAAATAATAAAACAAACTTTTTAAAGACATACTTTTCTTAAACAATTCGTACTAAAAAGTAAAAAAAAAAAAAAAAAAATTACTTTTGTTTATGCATGAGTAAAAAGAAAAACATGGGACGTGCTCTGATATAAAGTCATTTTATAAATTCTTCAGTTAGCGCGCCCCATACTTTTCTTTTAGTCGTGCATAAACTAAATTATTTTTTACTTTTTAGTACGAATTGTGTAAGAAAAGTACATGTTTAAAAAATTTTTTTTATTATTTTTTTATGGACTAGTAAAGCTATTACCCTTACGTCAGTTCTGCATCGTTACCATGGTAACCATGAAGAACTTGTCCAAACATAGGAAGACTCTGGTAGTACTAATGTGGTAAATGAGTAAAGGAAAGATTGCATCTGGAAAATTCCCCAGAACTAGAGTTGCAAAAATGCCAGTTTTATGAATGGACATTATTTAATATATAAATAGTCCTTTTGAGGGAAGGGGAACGGAAATTTTGGCTCATTTCCCCAAGATTTCAGCAGTCTGCTTGTCTATTTTGCTTTCTTATAATAGATTTTACCACATAGAAGGGATTTTGTAACATACAGTAGTCATGCCATATGGCGCATACTCCATCAAATAAGAAAGAATTTGGGACTTCCCCGATTTAAAGTAAACTTAATTACTTATTCACTTCCGTTGCATAATTGCACTATCATCTCCACCAGCTAAACTTTAGTTGTAAGCTACATACGAAGTTTACAAGACGTAGTTTCTCTTCCTTCAATTGCTGCTATAAGTAACAATACGTTTCAGACTAAACTAAATGTTTTTGGTAATATTTGTCGTATCCTACTATTGCAAACCGGATTCTATACACAATATTCTTCTATTTGTGTATGGAACTGCACAATAACTTGCTATCAGGTAAGATTGTGTAAAGATCTATCAGAATGAAGTAAAGAGATTTGGAAATACGAAAAGATATAAGAAAATGTGCCCTATTCAAAAATAACAGCTAATCCATGGTCCAGTCTTTTTCTTGTCTCTTCCCTTCATTCCATCTTTTTTCTAATTTCAAGTAACTATTTTCGCGTCCTTCTTGAGGAAAGAACTAGTTAAGTTCCGGTATCGATATGTGTTGTTTCATATAAAGTCATAGGAGGCTGTGGTAACGACATTTTTTTTTCATTATGCAAACTTCAGTTGGTTTTCACCATCTCCAAATGCAGCATTTAATTATTCAATCCCCATCGATTTTGGAAACTGGCCAAGCTTCTTTGGAAATGCATGCCAAAGGAAATATTTGTAAAGGTACAAAGAAAATTAAAACTGTGGTAGTAGAAGGAACGACAGAGAGAACATAAATAAATGTGAAAGCCCCCCTTCCTCCCCATCGACGTCCTTTATGCTACTATTGCTTTAATTCTCTATGTATCTTGAAAAATATTTCTTATAGGGCTGGCACAGCTTTGAAATCAATAGGGAGTGAACACGTGCTGCATTTCGAGACGGTAAAAGCTATGTATAATCTCTGAAGCGCAAAAACGAAATCGTTAATTTTTTTTTCATGAATTAAAATTTCAAACACCCGCACATAATATGGTATTTTATAAATTACCTATCTTGCAATAAACCAACTTTCCTAAGTACTGTATTTCACTTATAAAAAATACCTTTTAATGAAGTTGCTGTCTCTTGCTGTTAAAGAGCATATAGATTCAAGGAACAAAGTTAAAATTAAAATTCAATCATTGCACGATCCGTGACGAATATCATATTTTCAATTGAATTGATTGTTATCTCTTCTTAATTATTATCACCACATGAACAAAATGTAAAACGATATGTGATGAATTGTTTTTTATTGTCTCCAAATCCTCGCAGTCGTAATTACATATATAAAAATCCTTGCAGTCGTGTTTATACATAAATATGGAAACTTCGGTTCTATCTTTGGTGATGTGTTCCTGCCACAATGATGTATTAACTAATTCGAATGTGCGGACATACGTTATGTATGCCCATACACTACGAACCCTAACTATAAAGAAGTATGCTTCAACCAATCAGCACACCTATGAACTTCAAGTGTTTATAGCAACGACCGATAAAATAAAAGACTAACATATTCAAGTAAATACACAGCGTTGTCAAAACTCGACAATAATAAAATACAACTAAACCTGATAACCTTAGTGATAATAGCGTTGATTTGTGGGCTTTAGGCATCTATGACTAAGGTCGGAATAGATGGGGGAAGGAGTCGACCAGGGCCTAAGTTGAAGATACCATCCCTGCATTTCCCTGGTGTGACTGAGAAAGCACGTTTGAAAAAACCTGTCAGAATGGTCGACCGCTGCTATCGAACTCAGGAGCCCCCGAATACGCAACCAACGCTGTACCAACCGCTACGGTCGCTCGGTATCATATTTTCAAATTGGCATTCGACTATGAAATAGTAAACACCTCTAGTTTACGTGAAATACAGTAATAAAATAGACTATAGTTTGTTTGTATTAACGTCGTAAAGAAGCTTTTGAGAATGGAACTTACAGCTTTTATGTGGGATCCGAGCCACTGCGTTGATTGTCTCTTCCATCGGGTTTGAACCCGGAAGGCAATATTTTTTTTAATATGTATATGTGTAGCTTGAAACTTTGTTTTTCCATGGAGACTAACATCATACTTTTTTTTACAGAAAAGGGTTTTATTATTATTATTTGTATAATTTGCTCTGTTTTCAGATCTTGCCAAGACAAAATGGATGCTCTACAAATCGTCTCCATTGTACAACTTCAGCTATAGCGAGAAATGTTTGAGACGCTACAGTCGTAAACTAACAGAAGAACTTGCACGTCAAGCTGATGATTCCAACAATGAAAAACAATACGAAACCGAGTTTCTGAAGTTGTGCAAATTGAAGACAACAGCTGTAGATCCAGATGGAGTGTTGATCGAAGTGAACTCGAAAACGAAAAATCAAGAAGAGAAGTTATTGTATGTAGGATTTTTTACTTCGCAGGGAGCTGTGAATCGAAAAGAACATGGGTTTGTGCATCTGCCGTTAGTGTTGTGTAAAGGAAACACTAAAATTACATCCTCAGTGCATAGAATAATAATGAAGTTTTTCGATTGTGTTATCTCCCCGCTAATAGTGCCCCATTCTGACATGAAATGGCTGAATTGTATATATATGTGTTTCGAGGATGCAGGAGATTCTCCTGTAGTGGAGTGGCACCTTCAAAATATGGCCGATTTTTTAAACAAGGATAGTCTGATCATCAAATTACATATTGATGATATGGAAGAATTATGGAGTAGGTTAGTACTCTTCTTTGTTATTTTGTTTCAGCGTTTCCTTCAGACAAAACACAGAACAGGAGTGTAGGATCTTTGTGTGAATTTTGTCGACGGTCAAGGCAATTGTAATTTGGCGGCTTCAAGCTTTCTGGGTAGAGATGATATCGAGACGAGATGAGACAAGATTGGCATTATTCTTGTTCCGATTTTTTTTAGGATAGTCTTGGTCTCGTCTCGATCTGAAAATTCCGGTCTTCGTCTCGGTATCGATTGTACACCCCAGTCTCGGTCCTCGTCTCGAAAGACGATAGACCAAAACGTTGCCGTCCCTTGACTAGTTTGAAATGAGTACGCAGGCTTTCCGATCTCAGTAGAACACGAATATTAATATAGTTTGTTACATAGTTAATTTGGGGTTTAGATTAAAAATAATATTCTGAAATAGAGAGAAAAACATGACAATTGTAGAGTAATATAAAGCTTTAGTTAGGATATATAGAATACCAATAAATGAGATACATGAAAATATTTTTGTTATGGAAACGGATCTATGTCATATCACAAATTGCGAAATTGGTATACGTAACATTTTAAGTTTTGCTATTTCTAAATTATATTTAAATTCACTGACTAACTGTTACGTTAAAAATTAAAAAAAAATACATTTTAGTCGAAATTTTCTACCAGATTTATAGAAATAAATGAGCATACACTGTTAAGGATTTTCCGAAACATTCTTGAGAATAGCTAGGCAACGATAGCTATCTGGGGATTTTCATTAATTTGACTAATAAAAGACATCCATCATACAGTTCTCAGGAATGTTGGGAGCAAAAGAAAAAACGCAAGTCTAAAAGATTTGAACAGGGTTCTTTAGTCAAAAGTCTGACTGACTGCTCTAAATTTCCAGTTAAAAGAAAACAGTATAAGAGTGTTTGAATTGTGTTGACTGAATCCCGAAGGCATAAACTAAGTTAATCCCACGACTTACGCCACATTTTAATAATTTATGTAATCGTCAATTAGAGTTCGGAATTACCATTCACTCAAAATATTTTCCATTTTACCAAAATAAGAACTGACAAAATAACTGCAATTAGCTTACAATACTGCTCTTGGCTGATTAAAAGAACCAATTCATAAGTGTGGATTACAGCTGCACGTCCATACATTAAAGCAAAAAAAAAAAAGAGTGAAGTGTGTTCCCAGTAGGCGCTACTTTCAAATAGCGTAATGCGAATCTTATAAACTGAAATCAGATTAAAATGTCATTTCTTCAACCCTAGCAAAGCATAGCTTAATAGGTAAAAAATTAACCTATTAGACTGAGTGTCTAAGGCATACTATGTACACTCAGTCAACCATAATCTGACCGCACTCTTTAGCAGCTCTTAAAAAGTTTTAAGTCCAGAAATTCAGTTATGTGACAACCTCACAATAGCATGAGTGACCACTGCGCGGGTTTTAATACGATGAGTTTATTAGTGCAGTTGTAGAGTGAAGAAAATAATGTTTAGCATATATATCTAGTCGTGATGTAGTGAAAAATATGTGAATGAAAGTTTTAATTAGAACTATTCTTTTGTTATTATTATCCATAAAATAAATTATAATACAGCGATGTTGCTAAGTCCGTTATCATTAGCGATGAAGTTTTGCTTATTCGCACTTGGGACGTTAAATACTGTTTTTGAAACTTTTAACAAATTATGCAACATGTTTTTCATATGTATAGAATCTAACAAAATAGTAGTTAATGGAAGATTAGCTCATAGATGCACGAAACACAGTAACTGAAACAAAAATCAGTTTTATATAACTTTTACTTTGCTTTTATTCCAGTAAGAGTTACTTGAAGCCTGTCTACCTGATGTCTCTCGCGGCCACGTGCGCTTTTTCCCCTTTTCGTCCATAAAGCTGGCGACGCGAGTTCGAATCCTGAAGTGTACTATTTTTTTTCCCACAAAGCTCCGTCACCTATGTTCATATTGCATAGACGTATTAATTTGATTCCTGTCAAATGCAAAGAAAGTTGTATAAACAGAAATCTGACAACGATTACCATTCCTTTAATAAGGGTTCAGGAAATATAACCATTTCAAAATTTAGTCTAATGATTATATCAATAACAATCATACCAAAATGTTTACAAAGGAGCACATTAATCGAGGTCATATTCGCTGACGTCAAGCTTTAGGTCAGTGACACTCTATGTGTTTTACTGTAATGTAATCGCGTGCATGAATTCTTAAAAAGCAGAAGGCTAACCAAATGAAAAGGGCCTGCAAATTTTAAACACAAAATTAGAAACGGCTTGATAAATGGAGATCGCTGAACCCAAATTTGAAGCCAGTTTCTCTGTACCTGTTTTCGTTTAGGCGCTAGCCTCCATTGCAGATGGAGGAATCAAAATTAAGAGGTCCAATATTTTAAGCTAGCTAGCAGACAGAACATAACGGAGCTTTCTTGTTCTCGCTCGATTTAAATCCACATTGTTCTCATCTAAGAAATATCACTATTTCTTGATTTTTTTATGCTATTTTAGAATTGCATTTCTCTAAGTAAACTTTTACCAGGCCGCACTGAATGGACAAAGAAGCAATTGCTTTCTTAGTAGCAGAATACTGGTTCCAAAATGCGAGCTACACTAGCTGCTTTCCTAAGGTAAGTTGGGGTTTTATAAATGAGGTTGATGTATATTATTTCCGCCAAATACATCTAATCAAATGAATAAAATGTTTTACGATTTGGAAAGAAAATTACATGGGCGTAGGTGAAAAGCGAACCCATGATTCTCAGTGTAGAAAGTGCACCTAGCTAATCAAGCTAATAACCACGCCAGCAATCAGCCGTTATCTAACGATCCAGCACGTCAGCTTGTTTGCTTACACACTCATTTCGCTTGTTTGTGTTTTCTCGTTTTTTCTGAATATGATTGTATACCATCCTATTACGATTGATTAAAGCATTTACATAGTTGAAAGTAACAGAAAAAAATAACATCTGTTTACAAAGTAGTTCTGTAAACACTGATTTCACGTAGCTGTCAAAAGAGGTTGAAAATGAGGGATATATATAACTTGCACAAAGGAAAGCCGGGAGGGCAATTTAAGGTAAATTTAAGACAAATGAAGGCGAAAAAGAGAATAATACTTACAGCTTATAGTTTAGTATTAGATCACACACATTCACATGTAAAAAGTCACTATATTTCGTGCCTATACACGTTTTCAAGTACAGAGGAAGCGAGCGAAGTTCACGTGTTCACAAAGTACAAGTTTGAAAAGACAGTGGCGACATGTAGCGGACAAAACATCAAAACTGGAGAACAACTGACAGTCCGTTCCGGAACTTGAAATAATAATAACTGTATAGCGTGTAAGTACAAGAGGTGGGATCGTGGATGGAAATGTGTTGAAAATGCAAAGGAAAAGGGAAGCTTAACGTTATTGAAGGTTAAGGCCAGGTTTAATTTTCGCGCTCAAATTATGAATAAAGGCATTCTCCCACAGACGGCGTGTTGAGGTGCGGGTCGTAGGGGGTAAAATGTGGATTATGGCAACCAGGAAAGATAGATCAAAATTAGTATTGTGGAACTCGGTGTGCAAGGAAACTGGGGAACTTTTATGTTTGTTGATAGTACAGAAGTGACGATGGTTATTAATTCGGATGTTAAGAGCACAATTTGTTTCCCCCACATAAAAGGCATCACAGAACTTGCAGGTTAGGATGTATATAACATTAGGGGTGTGGAATGTACCCTTGGGATTGAGGGTGTGCCGATCATTAGCAGTATTGATAGTGATTGTGGGAGAAGTGATGAAAATGGAGCAGACGTTACATCTGGGTCTCTGGCATGTCTGTGCACCGGTTTGGGGTGGTGGCAAGGAGGGATTCGTACGGACCAAGATGTTTCTAAGATTAGGTGGATGTTGAAAAACTAATCTAGGTTTGGTGGGGAATATTGATCTTGTGTCTGGGTCAGATTGGAGAATGTGGAAATTAGAGTGTAGGATTTGTTTGACCTTGGCTAGTTTAGGATGGAACTGGGTGATTAGAGCCGGTGGGTTGGATTTCTGAGTGGGTTGAGTGTATGAGGATGCACGGTGAATCTGTTTGGTTACGAGGTTAGAAGGGTAGCCTTAGTTGACTAGAGCCTCCTGGAGGCGTTGGTTGTAAGTTTCAGCGGCAGAAGTGGTGGAATTCAGGCGTTGTCCTCTGAGGGCAAGGGAGAAAGGAATCGCTTTCTTGGTGTGGTAAGGATGGGAACTTGAGTAGTGTAACTACTGCATATGGTTGGTAGGTTTTATGTGAACGGAAGTAGGGAGGGATGTTGCTTTCTAAAGTGATGTCCACGTCAAGGAATGTGACTCTTTTGTCAGAAATTTACCAAGTGAATTGGACAACACGGAATTGGTTCAGTTGTTCTAGGAATGTCCTGAGACTGGTTTCCCCATGAGTCCATAGCATCATTATATCGTCCAAGAATCTTACCCAGAGTAAGGGGGGTGGGGGTGTCAAAGGTTGAGTTTGCAGGAAATCATGTACATGTTACAAATATTACTAAAACATTTATTTATGAAATATGAACAAAATCGCCGGAGAAGTTTTTGAGAAAATCGCACATTTTTATTTTCACCTTTTAGTAAACTACCCTTATTTTTTAGGGGTAGGAAGAAAATTCGAAAAAATACCCTAGATGATCTGAGAAAACCTTAAGTTTAAACTTTGGTTTCGATACGTTGAACGGTATGGTCTCTAGGCAGTGGTGATTTCAGATTTCCCACGGGGGCTACTTCAATACAAGGGGAATGAAAAATAGTACTGTGAATATACTGATAACTGACATTGAGGATTAAAAGATACGAGGCTCCGGGCGTGTGAGAATTCAGTAGCTCCAGGAGCAGCTTGTTCCCCGATGGTCACCGCCTGAAATCATCATTGCCTTTAGTCGGGTCGCGGGTGTACGTATTTACATCGGGAGGGACGAACAGAAGGATAGGTATCTAAAAATCCCTTTTTTCGGTGTGTAGGGGCCATGAAATGTGTAAATCAGTTGAAATCTCGAATTTAGTTTTTTTCACGATCACCATCACTTTCTTCTCTCGTATCAACACTCGAAACAGTGTTGCCAACCATTTATCTATCAGGTCCATACCGACTAAGAAAATTGTCCCTATTTCCATGTACGTGTACCATGGCTTCCATTATTGATCAATGTCGATAGCAGTTTTATTAAAGAAAATGCTAAAAGAATGGAGCTAAAAATCCCTATAATTTAACAGAATTTCAAAATCCGTCCCTACTTTCGTGAAATATGCCTAAAATATCCTTGTGAGTAAGGACATGTCCCTACGGTTGGCAACACTGACTCGAAAGTACAAATCGGGATATTCCCGGGACTTTCGCGTTCCGTTTCTTCGCTGCTTGTACTTTGATGTGTCGCGCCGAGGATTAGTACATTAGTTAAAAGTTGAATTGAATTGAATAGTTCGTAAATAATAAATTAGCACGCATTGTTAACGTTTTTACTCGTAAAACTTCGACTTTTGAGTTCAATAACAGGCCGCAAAAAAGACTCTGTATGGACTCTTACATGATTTTGCTTAATACTACTGTGTGCGTAGTAAGATAGTAGTCACAAAGATAACAAATTTATGAGCATCTGGTAAACAAAATATTAACATTAAACAAATATGGAAGTTCCAGAGTCTGTAATAAATCTAGTATCATTTAGTCGTCATGCTAATATCAAGTATATGGAGAAAATCTTTTGCTATAAATCTTATGCATTAGTAAAAGAACAAAAACACGCATTTCCGATTTTCACTTTAAAGATTTGAAAACTTGATTTAAATCAACGATTTTTATTATAAAATTCAAGTGATTTAAATCAAATCACCCTGGATACTACTATACTTTTTACCCGTTAGCGTTAAAATACAAGATTTTGCAGTGCAACGTGCACCTTTCTCTAGTGTTCATAGTTACTACACGCTTTATATTGACTTGTTCTGTAATCATCTCTGGTACAAATCTTGTAATTGATTTTTAACTCACTTCTCATCATCCAATTTCTTTAATTTTTTTTCAACTTGCTTGCTTCCGATGACAATACAATATTCAATCATTAGATATACGTCAGAATAATCCAGTTAACTATAATTAATTACTTGAAATAATTCGAAATTATCCTTAAATGCACGCGACTAGCAACTATTTTGTGAAATTTGGGTTGCCTATCTCGCAGGGAGTTTAATGTTCATCTATTATACATTAAAAAAAAATAATTAAAAAAGGATTTTAAAAAAACACGCTTTTTAAAGCTGGACTATAAGTAAAAAATAATAAATTGAATTAATCGTATGAATCGGAAAATAAAAAACATGGGTGCTCTTGCTTACCTTATCATATTATCTAAGAGCACCCTCGCTTTTATTTTCCGATTCATAATATTAATTCAATTTATTATTATTTTACTTTTTAGTCCATCTGTAAAAAGCGTGTTTTTTTAATTATTATTTTTTAATTCTTTGGGAATATATTACAAATATTCTCTGTATCTTTTTCTTCGTGACACCAAGCATTCTAATCCTGGGAAAAGTCCTGGCTTATTTCTAATTACCCAGGAATACTCCCGGAATATTAGGAATTAATATGCAATAATCCTGGAATATGCTTATTGCGAGAGACTTATTTTAAACACATACAGAGAATGAGAAACAAAATAGTTTAAATCACGTAAATATTCGTATCATGAAACTTTTAATTTTTGCTCTGGGAAATATATTTTAACAGAAAAACAAACCCCAATTGGGGAGCTACCTGAATTAAGAGGTAGCGATCACAGTTGAGAGCTTCGGCTCTCCTCCCAACACGTCTGGTCAGCGCACCTCCTCCCTCCGGGAGAGGCCTCATCCAGTAGTGGATTGAATATGGCTGTGAATTATTATATATATATACTTTATGCGTATTTTAGGAAAATTTAGTATTGATACGTCTATGTAACACCGACATAGATGACGGAGCTATGTAGTTTAAAATATTGCCTCTTTGGTTGGGGTTCGAACTTCATCAGCTTTATGGACAAAAAGAAAGAAAAAGAGAATGAACAGGACTCTACAACCACGGCCACGAATGACTGTGGTAGAAAAGGTTTCGAGCTGAACTCTTGTCCAAATGTAACCAAAGTAAAAATTATATAAATCGCCTTTTTGTTTAATTTTCAGTGTTCCATGTATCTATGAGCTAATCTTCCATTTAATTCTAATTTTCTAGATTCTATACATATGAAAACCATTCCCTACAATTTGGTAAACGTTTTAATAAAACGAATTTCATGTCCCAAGTGAGAATAAGCAATATTTTATCGCTACATGTTAAATTTATTTTATAATAAATAAAAGCGAAAGAATTACTTTCTTGGATTTATTTAACCGAGAGAATGTTTATCAGTAGAGGCTAGTAGCTTTTCTTAAAATTTATTTATTGCTTTTAGGTATCTTAGGCTCAGACCGGAGAAGTTAGTAGCTGTAGGAACTGGTGTAAACTATTAAATCAATATTTAAAAACAGGAGAGTGGATACTCATGTTTTGCGACGTTGCCACATAATTCATATCAGAACTTAGTTTTTTTAGATACCAAAAAGAGGGTTTTATAAAAAAAAATAATAATAAATAACAAATAAATGGATTACGATAAAGAAAATTGAGTCTGTTTTGTAGAGGAAGTTACCTGTTGATAAATGGCTTATTCCTAACACGTTTCTTACAGTGGAAAACATCTAATTTTGTAATTTAGGCTTCTGAAAGAGGCCAGTCATTTTATGATTGATTGAGTGTACAATCTTATATCCCCCTCTTTGTCCGTCTGTCCACTTAGAAACTACTGGGACTACGAAGGTGGTGAGTTGTTGTTCGGGAGGCCTCGGCGAAACTTCACCAACGACATATACATAATCCAAATTTGACGCTCGCTCCGCCTCACTTGATTTTTATAAAAACAATACTGTTTTTATCGAATGTAGATGTTTACGTGATAGGTTGTGCAGAATTTCCTCTGCATAAACTAAGTACTTCCTAAGCGAAATTTTATACATTTAGGCTTCAGCAACAAGCGCTGGGAACAATCGCTATGTCTGTCTCTCCTCAACTTTCAAATCAAGAACTACCGGGGCTACGAAGATAGTTGAAGTGTCCCGCGACTGAGCTCCGACTTGCTTGTTTCCATATACATAGAAATAAATATTGTCTCCATATTTTCTAAGGTACCGGTTAGTATTGCAAAAATCTTCCAACTTTTAAAAAATTATAATAGTCCAGTCATATGAGATAAAAAAATAATAAAAAAAACCTCTACCTGGAAATAATCCCCTAAAAGGGAATACTTCGCACACATGCAGTATAATTAAAGATCATAAAAAATACATGTTTTTGGTTCTTTCAACGTGTTAAAAGTAATTTACATGGGAAGCTTCCAAAACGTTAAAAAATTATGATGTTTTAATTTACGTTTTTCTCGAAAACCGTAAGAGAGAAGACAAAAGTTGTAAGAACCAAAAAGATGTATTTTTTATGATCTTTAACTTTTGTTTCGAACATGTTTTTCTTATTTCCAACGGTTACCGAGATATGATAAAAAAAAAGTTAGAATCTGCCGCCATTTTCCAAGATGGCCCTAATATGACTGGACTATAAGTAAATGGTGTAAGAAAAAATCTCCATTACAATTTAAATAGTTTGGCTTGACGTATGATTTACACTCTTTACGGGATCAGCCTAGCAGAGGCTGATATAAGTGCCAACAGAAGTCAGACATCAGCAGGGAGGAAGCATGGGGATGAAAATTCGCAGAAGAAAATAAATGTTTGTATTTATCCGTCCCCGAATCACTCTCCAACACTTTTATATTATTAGTGAAAGACAACAGAAAATAGTTTGGCATTGATAAGTGACTACTTATATGACTTATAGTCATATTTTTAAACTCCAATATAACATGTTAAATAAAAATTTATCACAATAAAACTAATTGTCATGAGATTTCTAGTATGAAACATCAACAAAAGCATTAAATTAATATTATCGACATTCATGAAAATAAAGCTTATAGTCTCGATCGCGACGAGATTCTCGAGAGATAAGTCTTTGTCTCGTCTCGATGCATAGCGTCTCGGTTTCGTCTCGATTCCTGAACCTTAGTCTCGGTCTTGGTCTCGAATTTGAGACGAGACCAAGACCAGTCTCGATCTCGGTACCATGCCTATTTCTGGGTACTCTCCTTGCACTGTCGGTAGTAGAGGTGAGAGAATAAGGGGAAAGGAGGGGAGAAGTTGTCTTCGAATAGTTATGTACTAAATATCGTAACAAATATGCACTGTAAGACGGACGTAAAACACTTAAAAATTAGTCAACTTTTGAGAAATTCCTCTCAATTATTATAAACTAGAAACCAGTGTGTCTGCTTGTCAAGAAAGTCAGTTCAATATTTTTTTTACATTAAACAACGTAATGTTAAGTTGAAAATTTCTACGATGTAACATGTTTCAGAAACTATATGACAGGGAAGGTTAAAGTTCGAGATGTAGAAAAAATCAAGAAAATAGTGTGAGTAAATGTGGAAATTGTTCTTAGTAATTAGAAGGAACTTGAAACTTTGCCGAATTTTTAATTAGGACCTACTTATCAAAATACTGAAATGTTCCGGGCAATCGATGTTGTGCATCATTCGCCATCTTGGAAAATGGTGGCTTTTTTTTTACATCACAAATACACACACGCACACGAAAAAAAAAAAATCGGAGACGAAAAAGGTTCTTCATATAAAATATCTTTTTTGTAGGATAAAAAAAGAAAAAGTTATTAGTTTGTGATTTAAACATTCTGGTTTCTCACTTACAGAAACTATCAATATTTTTTACTAATTTGTTCCTATAGATCGTTTTTTGTTTTCATTTTCATTCAGAAATTATATTAAAAGCTTCCTTAACTCTAAGATATGCTTTGGTCACCATCTGCGAATGTGAATTCCTCTTCCCCTTTACGAACGGTTTCTGGTAATGTATTAGAATTAGGAACTTATGGGTATTATCATGAACATAGCTCTGATCACAGAAATTCAGATTTTACACGATATGGAAACAAGTTTTACTACAACATTTTAGTAGAGATATTTTAAAGAGGTTTACACAGTCTCCACAAAATAATAATTATTATAATAATTGTATTTATTTGTGTGCAGTGAACAGCAATTAAGAGCCAATATGGCACGTAGTCAACAGGAGTAACAAATACAACATATATAATACAAAAAGAATAGTTACCATAATACAAACAAATACTAAAAGGTACACTGAAGAATAACGGTAAAATTCTGTAAATAATATCCTATTTGTCTCGCTAGTTATTTTTTAAAACAATAAGATTCGCGTCACGTCACGTATTAAGTATATGTTAAATAAAATCATGAAGATAAAATATGAGAAAAGTATACAGTAGTGATAATAAGAAATATTGATGAGAAGTTCGTTTATGAATATAGATTATTCTTTTATTAACCTATACAGAAGACTGCCTGTGACCTCTTTGGCAGCAAAATAATTTTGTAAGATCTGGTATAGTGAAAATGATTTAGAAAACTTTCTAACAGATAGGCCTACATACTGACACTTAAGTTTATAATTTAATAAGTCGTCTTATGAATTGTTTGGTTATGTTGCTCTTTTGTTTTGTGTAAGGATTCTAACTTGAAATAATTGCACCAGTACTCGTAGCTAAAAGAATAGTCTCTTAGTTTGAGTTTAAAGCGTAAAAATCTAAGAAAACATAGTTTGGATGTCTTCTGCTAAATCTTAGCCATTTCTATGGTTGGGTACCAAACTTTGGTAGCATAAAATTAAGAACTTCTGGAAGTGTTGTTAATTCTGTCCACTGATTAATAATATACCCAATATTTTTTTTAACAACTAAACAACTACCGAACCAGTTTATATAATGAGGAAAAAGACCTGTGAAACTTTTTTTAATGGAGTGGTTGACTCTATCAGATGCTTTAGATAAATCAAAATAGATTAAATCACACTGGGCTATACCGAACGTACTATTTTCTGTTAAATTTAGAGTCTGGCGTAAATTGTTAATTGTTGATTTTCCTGCCTGAAAGCCATGTTTGATTTTCATATACTATATCTGTTTCAAGTTAAATTCTAAATGCTCAGGAATTATTGACTCTAATACCGTGGCGAAGCCGTTTAAGATAGATAGTAAAGAGGTCTTTACTAGATTTGCTATCTCCCGTGTGTATAGTTTAAGCGTTCTTGCATTGATCAGAGTAGTGTCCAGAATTTAACGATTTATTGAAGATTTTAACCAATAGAAAAGCTAGATAAAGTTTACGCGTTTTGATTGGATAATTAGGATTTTTATCTACACCAATACTTGAAGAAGCTGTATAGCCTTGTGAAAATCTTTGATCGTGATCTGAAGAATGATTGTAAACTTGATCTGTTATGATATAGGCACCATCGTTAAAAGTAAAGGTATAGAAATAGAACTCTTTTGTTTTGAAGAAACCTCGCTTTCACACAAAGAATTCGGATTTTCTCACGGGGCACATTTTCCCTTTTACTGTCTTCTTTCTTATCGCTTTCTCTTTAATCCTTTTACTTTGTATTTTATACATCTATTTTGCGTTGATGTGCCCCACAGAAGATGACACTGGGTCAGCGTCAAAATCGATCGGTATAAGTTAATTTAGTGATGCAACGGAGGCCTGACCCACTAGCGATTTCTGAAGACCAATACAACCAATTAAGTATACATTTTATTATTAAAATACAATCTGTTATGCGCTATATTGAAATTATTCAGGGAAGAATGTTGTTCGCTGGAAGCGGACATTATTCGAGCGTTTCATAATTAGTATTATAGTTCTTAGTGATGTAGCTCCAATATCTAGTTTAAATCCTTCTTTTCTTTATTTTTTTCAGTGTACATAATTATAATTTTGATGGTGTAAGAGCTAAAGAAGTCCATGAATTTCACGAGGTCCTTGAGAGACACATGTTACGCACTATGAACTTTAACATTAGCAGATTCTCCATTTTTGTTATCAGTGTACCTGAGTTTGTAGTGGCTTTTAATGGCAAGGTAAGAAAATAGTTTCTTATTTTTTTTTTCTAAAAGATTTTCTATCATCTGTAATATGAATAGAGTGCCTTGATTGTAGTGTAAGCAGAGTTTTGCTGTATCAAACTGAGGTTCAGTGTATCTGTACATACCTGCGAGTTGAGGTTTAGTAGTTCACCCTGTCAAGCTTATTTTTTTTGTAGTTCACATAATCAAGAAAAAAAGCTTTAAAAGAAAATCAGAAAATGTCGTTAATAATTCAGCTTTTATATGATTGATTTTGACTACATATTTCTCATGTGTTGTTAAAATATTTAACACTTGGAGGTGTGTCGCCAGCGTCAAACTGTAGGGGGAGGAAAGACACGTTGCATTATTTACACACACACAAATGTGGATTCTGTGTGCGAAGTCAGATAAAAAGACTCCCTCGCCACGGGCCAGGAGACTTGTAAAGGGAAAGAATTGTTTATTATTATTGTTTTCAACAATACTAAATTCAACCTTCGCTGTCATTCAATTATAAACAGTTCTGTCGCTTCCTGGGCAAAATTTTGCTTGTATTTCTCGTTATATATTTGGCCCTCAGTAAGTCATACGTAAAATGAAAGGATTAGAAGTTGTAAGGAGTCGTAGGAACACATCACACATTCTGAGAAGATTTGCCGCAAAATGTTCTCATTATTACTTTAGGATTCATGGTCGTCTTCCGACATTTATATAATCGGCACAAGAGCTCCATGAATTATAATTTTATGAACTGGTAGTAAGATAGTACGCGGGTATAGTTGAGCTGAACGCCATTCTTGCCAGTTCTAACAAAAGCCTCGGCAGTTTATTTTACACCCCGAGGATAACGTGTTATGTATTACCCACGTCTGCGAGTAAGAGATCCGTTGATGTTGACATGCTGCTTTTCTTGTTCGAGAATTTTCCTCTTCCTTCTGTTCAAGGCGAATCCCAGTTACCCTTTGAATTCCTTTTTCTTTTGCAGCCCTTGCTTTTTATTCGTGTCCTCTAATCTACCACAAGCTCAATCCATTGAGTAAGTACTCATTAAAATTTTTTAATGTAAACCAGATCTATATGTTGAGGAATCGACAGTCTTGTCGAAGATTGCGTTGAATCTGTTTATGCGGTAGCATTGCAGACTTAACTGTCGATCATTAGCTGCAGTACAGGTGTTAGCAAAAATTCACGTTTTAGAATGTTTATCTGTAAAGGTTTTAGTTTGCTAACTTGTTTTTCTTTGTAAGTTAACTTCAATTGTATAAGTCGAACAGTCTGTTTGTTTAATTGGAAGCGAATGGGACGGGAAAATCTAGTTGATGATGTTTTCATGTACTGTCATATGACCAGTTTTTCGCTGTTATTGTTCTGCGCGAAAATATGAAAGGGGAACAAAATAAGTCAAAACCATTTCTGCCTCAGAAAAAAGAAGTCGTAATGGCTTGTTACTCCTTGCTTGCATATTAAGTGTCCAATGCTGCTATCATAACCTCGCATCGATGGAAGAGTCAGTTCATTTTGATGTTTACTTTCTTACTCTATGGCGTACGGAAATCGCAAGTTCATAGCCGCAAACGTTCTCTGTAGGATTTTATCCTGAGCAAGATCAAGCCAGTTTTCATCACAAACACCTACTTCTCGATGATCCCTTCTAATATTGTCCTCTCAACCACGTCTCGGCCTTCTCAACGGTCTCTTTCCCTCCGATTTACCAACCACGATGGAATATAATCGTTTTTCTCCCATCCGAGCTACATGGCCTGCCCACCTTAGTCATCGTGATTTCATTATTCGTACAACATCTGGTGAGTTGTACAGTCCGTGAAGTTCTTCATTATGCAGCCTCCTCCATTTCCCAGTCATCTCGCCCCATTTCGGCTCTTATATCTTTCTCAAGACTTTATTTTCAAACACTGGTAATCTATGTTTATCTGCTAGGGTCATATTCCAATTTTCGCAACTGTAAAGTATTACCATAGACTTCATAATAGATAGACTTATCACGCTTCCCCATTTCTGGCTGCGCTAAAACTGATGGATTTTTTTATCCGACCACATGATTTTGAATCCATCCGCTATGTAGCTCTGCCATAGACGTCATATTCTCCTTTGAGGTCTATGGCAGAGCTACCTAGCGGATGGATTCAAAATCATGTGCTCTGAACAAAAACCCATTTGTTTTAGCGCAGCCAGAAATGGGGAAGCGTGATAAGTATCTATTATGAGGTCTATGGTATTACCGGCAGAATAACCGTTCTGTTTATTTTCAATTTCAACTTTCTTGATATTAATCGCGAGGTTAAGAGTTTCTGGACTGAATAGAAACATGCATTGCCCGATGCTAAGCGACTTTTTATTTCTTCCGCGACCTCGTTTTAGTACAATTTTCTGTACCCTACAGAAAATCATATTCTCTTTAATCCAAGTAGTCAAATCGACGTATCCATTCCAAAGTTATTCGGAGAAGACATTCTTCGGCTGGGTACAAACATGTGGCGTTGGCTGTTGATTCGTATTCATAATAAATGGCCGGTATTTTTTTTTAATAAGTCTGTAAGGTGCACATTCTGGCAGCCCAGCTGTTATACGTGCCCAACACAAGATATGGAAGGTTTATATTAAATCTACATCGAATATGTGCTCGATGTTGCCATACTGTAAAATTTATCTAACTTGCAATTTATCAAGAGATGGTAAGAAAGTGTACCCATCTGCCATTTTCTATCAGTCTGAGTGTACATTCAGTGAGCTTCTCGAGGTGTCTTGGAGAAACAACGATCTGATCAAAAAAAAATGTACACATATTCCACGTTTGTGGGGGGAACGGCGTATTTTCGATAGAGGTGCACTTAAAACTTCTATAATGTCCTATCGTCACGATACCATGTGTTGACCTTCGAACGACCCTAACAATCACTATCGGACATATTTTTAATCATTTTGTAGATTGCGCCAACTTTTCTGCCCAGCTTCAAACAAAATATAATATTGACTTCTCGCCATTTTCTGCTAAGCGTCAGTAAAGCGCTGTTCAAGATCATAAGTAATCAACGTAGAGACGCCACCGCCTTGATATTATGGACAGTCATACTTGAAAAATCAAACATTATAACGCCACCACTCGTTAAGGAAAACATTTTTTTTTTCTTAATTTAGAAAATGGTCATGTCCATTTGTTCTGAAGCCATGGAAAAGATGATACATCAGTGTGAAGTGTGCGAGATGTCTTTACGTAATTCTGAATTTCTGTTATGAGTTTTTGCGTTCATCCATAATATGCTTCTTAAGATAGTAAACAGCCTATCATTTTGTCAAACCTGTTAGCACTGAGTCCGATACACGTATGTGCGATTATTCTTTGTAAGTATAATGATTTAAAAATTGTATTAGTTACTTACGACGTCATCATTAAAATAATAATAGTGTCACCTCTAAAAGATTAAAATGGCGGCCGTAGTATTTGTGCCATTTCACTCCTTCATAATCTTTGTTTGTTGAAGCGATTTTTATGAAACTCACAGTCAGAGGGCATGAAGTCCTTAGAATGTTCATTTCTTACTTGTTTAACTCTAACTTTTTTTTCTAATTTCAGATGTACACATTGACATTGTACACCCTTGAAGCTGCCCGGCGACTCCTTCCATTCTTTCACGAACTCAGTTGTGTCCTAGACACGCCTACACCAGCGCTAAGTGAGATAGCTGAGGATACACTGTCATAATAAAATACTTTATGAAAGAGAAATTATGTCAACTTTCTTACATTTAATAACTACATGAGAAACTTTGTAACCTTAATACTACGTAAGTGAGTAGTTACTACAGTCGAAACTATGCTGTGCAGTGAAATGAAATAGTTTTAGTAGTAGACGCAGAATAATGTTAAATACGAGAGAACACTATGGTCAGCGCTTATGTGCACTTCACCATAAGTTAAAAGTGATCGCCTCTATCCAAGTTTTGGGAAGCCTTTTTTTTCTGCTCCAGAATAAATTTGGATTGTTCTTGCTGAGTTACATTAATAATTAATTGTTAAGGCTGGTGAAAAGTACCCACCACGCGTAAGCGAAAGGTTGATGCTAACAGGTTTTTTTTTTTTCAACCTTGAAAGAAAGCGATTCTTTTTACTTGTGGTGGTGGTTGAACGCCCGATGCCACTGATACGTAATTGAGCTAACGATGCTAAGTTGATGTATTCGTTGACTATTTTTTATTTATTTGATTCGATACTTTTTTTTAAAAAAAATTTCATAAAGACTTGTACAGTTTCTGTAGGTTAGCGTTCACTAAATCCGTATGGAGGTAAGCTGGATGGATGTAGATTATAATAGAAAGTTTTGTGTCATTTAAACAAATTCATTCAATTCGCTATTTCGTTAAGAAATTATTAGTTGATTATATTTTTAAAATCATGACGTTAATCTAGCTGTGCTGTGGAATAGCCTTGAGTGATTTTTTTATTATCGAAAAATAACGGAACAGACCCTATTCTTGTTGATTTTACTTCTGTTTTCATCAGCTTGAAGTCAAGAATTCATGTAACTAAGAATATTAAGTGAATCATGTAACATTTTAATATAAATTTATATGTTATTGCTTTGTAGGTAATCAAGTTAGATCTTACACGAGATCTAGTAAACAACGCTAACAGACTCTGGTGGTATATTGATACGAAAGTAAGTCGCAAATAAGAGATGGTGGAATTGGGTCCGAAGCGGCATTTTCGAGAAAACCAGCCATGAAGTTCGCATAGACAAGGAAAAACCTAACGTTTAGTAGACTACATTTGAATCACAAAAGCTACGAGATCGTAGATAAATACAGTATTAAGTACGTTTTATAAAAAATCATTCTATAATAGCCTTTTTTATTTTCGAGCTAGTTTGAAAACACGTAAAATTATCTCTTTTCTTCAGTTCAACTATAGTGTGATTATGAATTTTCAACTTAGCGTGGGACCAAGTGGCCGTCCGTAGCTTAATTGGTAGAGCGTTGGCTAAGCAGTCGGAAGGTCCTGGGAATGAACCCAGCGGCCTCCTATCCTGATAGGCTTCTTTTCTAAGCCACCAGGCAAATGTCGGGTTGGTACTTTCAAACCAGTCTAGTCGACCTTCTTCCAACATCCTCTTCTCTACTCTATCCCTGCCTGAGCCAAAGTTGCCTAAAGGAAATTCAAATTCAACTTAGCGAGGAAACCCATTGTTTATTTTGAAATTATTTTCATCCATAGAATGTACTTTTGTTTTGCAAAGCATTTATTCTGTACTTCAGTACTATATACGAGGGAGCGGTAACATATATGCCGATTGTGATAAACCACGTGCTGTAAATAGGCACATATTTCTGTTAATATTTAAGGGAGTAAAATACCAAAGGTCTGAGATCTAAAGGTAGAAACATTCAAAGGATTCTCCCAAGGTTACCTTCCAACTCTTGAGTGGGGCACTGCAATGAAATCAATGACATATCGTCACCTTAGAACTAGGAGGTACTACGTCCACTTCAGCTACTTTCGAGGCAAACCAATTGTGAAGTTCCATTTAAAGTCTGTATAAATTCATAACATTTGTAGCCACTTGGAGGCCGTTTTGTGAGATAGTACCTTTTGGGGTTGATGCCCTTCAGTACAAGGTATTTGACTGCAGTGCTACCTCCATTTGCCCCATAGTGAACATAGTACCTGCTGGCTCCGAAGATGACGATATGTCCTGTGGTTGACCAGAAAAGAAAATTGTGCCCATGCTTCGAAAAGGAATTATGTCTACAAACACGAACTGCACCAGAACGGGACAAAAAGACTTTTGCTTACTAAAAGGAATTTCCTTAGATTGCATTTTTACCAAATTCTTGATTACAATGTGAAACAAAAAATTGAAGTATGTAGAACACACTTGTCTAGTGTCCATCGTGACAAAAAATGGCAAAGATACGCAGTAGTTAATTAAAAAAATAAAATAAAATAAAAAATAAAAGCGAAGTTGTACTACAATATGTAGATCCCATTGTGTACAACAGAAAGTGGATGCAATCTTATGAAATGTGCAATCTTATGAAATGTACAACTGTCAAAACATGGTACAATAATCTATGTTTAGTGTGAGTTTTATGTTTCGCTCGTGAGCTGTTCCAAAATTTCAATTCAAAAACGAAAAGGAGGAAAATTATACTTTTTGAATCGAAGTAGCCGCCCCTTTTGAACACAATATGTATGGACAAGCATAAGCTCGTGCTATGAGAGATGTTATACGCAGCCAATAACACGTCAAAAGGTTAAATAGAGAATTGTATCTTGTCCAATACCACAAGTTTCTACTTATCCATAGAAATGCAGAACTTATTTTCAAACGAGGACACATTCGATTCTAAAAGAAGTGTCCCAATTTTAGTTTTTGATCTGTAATTTTGGAACGGCTCACGATCGAAACATAAAACTCATACGTAACATAGATTATTGCACCATGTATTGACAGTTGTACGTTTCATAAGATTGCATCCGCTTTCTGTTGTACACAATGGGATCTACATATTGTAGGACAACTTTGCCTTTAAAAAAAAAAAAAAAAATGAACGGCTGCGTATTTTTTTGTTCGATATTGTTATAAAAAAATTTGGTAAATATCACTCGAGGCGCAAATTTCTTTGTTCGTCAGCAACAAGACATACCTAGTTGATTTCATTGCAGGTAACATTTACGCAATAAGTTTTGGAAGGTTACCTCGTCAGCTAGATGCGGAAGTAATGTTTCATTCAGCGACCTTCGAACTAACTGTCGTAGTCTCTTGTTTATAACAATTGAAATGAATCAGTTGCTATGTCATTAGACTCCATACTGATTGAAGGTGGACTAAAATCACCTATAACTTCATATCTATAAGGGCTACTTATGTGAAAAGTCGACAGTTGCCATGTGTCTGTTAATATAGTAAAGTTTAAAATAAAAGGATAAAGGTACCTCTTCTGCGAGGCGCACATGCTGTGAACGGCATCTGTGGGGAAATGGAGATCTACGGATGGGTCAGTCCCACGCTGGACCGCCTTTACCTTCCAAGGTTCCCAGAAGTTCCAAGGACACACTGATACTCAATTTCATAGGCAACTGAGCGCCAGGCATTGGAGCACTGAAAAAAGTCGCCCGATTCGTAGTCAGACGTGCTACCGCTTGAGCTACATGTATGTTAATGATTCTTGGCAGGAAAAAGTAGAACATATACGGATTTATTATTATTAGTTTCTGTATACAGATATGTAGTCGTGTCCGAAGAAAGGGTAGATATGCAGCCTAAAATTAGTTTTCGAGAAAAACTTGTTTTCAAATTTGGCAACACTATCGGATTATTTTTACTCTATTGTATTTTTTCTTAATTATAACCCTGGAAATGTGGAACTACTGACTTCAAAGGTTACGAAGCCTAACCTCAAATCTATTTGCTAGGCCAAATCACAATTACTTTAGGCCCGGTCACTTGTGCATAGTTTGAATTTGAAATTGTTAATGGCCTTTAGGCATCTCTGGTTTCAAACCGACATATGCATAATAATGACGAGTTGTTTCACTTGCAAGTACCACTATGAAGGCTGCGAAACAGGAACAGCGCACCGTGATACGGCTTTTGGTTTGGGAAGTCGGGATTTATTGTCGCAACTGCAGTGCACAATTGATGTGAATAGTTTCGGACTGACTATAATGATTATGCAGGGTTTGGAATGTCCTTGATTGAACGTCGACGTACAGTGCGACCTAAACAGTGTTCACGAAACGCATTTTGTATGTGACAGTAAATGGTGGTAGAACTCTGGGCTTCCACACCAAAAACCGGATTATGCTTTTCCTGTTTGGGAGCGTCCATGGTGGTACCTGCAGTGAAACAATATATAAGTATGGAGAGAGAAATGCTTCACCATGATATATGCTGTAGCATGACCTTTTAACTGGTAAGAATCATTAACATATATAATATATTAACGGAGATATTGCAGCTGTCACTTTTCATTTGAGCACACTTTATGAGCGGCCGTAGCTCAGTGGTAGAGTTTTGACTTCGCATTCGGGAGGTCCTGGGTTCGATCCAAGCGACCGACCCTCCTGAGATTTTCCTCAGTTACATTAAACATATGCCAGAATGGTACCTCCAACTTAGATCCTGGCTGCCTCTCCCCTATCCCGGCCTGAACTTTAGATGTCTAGAGGCCGTCAATAAATTCAAATTGTAATTTTCATGTTTGGTTTTCTCGAAAATTTTGAATTTCAAGCCCGTGTTTAGTAAGAGTTGGTAGTAGTTGTCGGTTAAATTTAGTTAAACTCTGTATATACAAAATAACTGTTTTTGTATTGTACATATAAAATCGCAGAGTAATTACGTATTAAGAATAATTTGTAATTTTCAATAATATTTAACTTGTAATTTACACAAAACATGTGTGGATTTTTTATTATTATTACTGTGTGAACTTCTCTCTTTCTTATGTAAATATATGACTTCTTTTTCTAGTAATCTTCTGCTCTTTAAAAGTTATTATTTTATGTAATATTACAGCAAGATCAAGCCTGGACACCTTGATTAAAAAAAAACGTAGTAAAAGACACTCAAAGAAATCCGAGTATGGGCTGAACATGCAGTTTTGTTTTAAGGCCGTTTCTCGGCGGCCATTCTTCTGAAACAGCGATGGGAAATGTAGCAGCCACGAACTTGGTTTATGCATCATTACAGCATTCGCTTAGTGAAACAGGAAAACTTATCAATTTCCTCGGCAACTGGACTCAAACCCACTGCCGATACAAAGTCCGCGACCTTAACCCGGAGTATGGGGTTCCGTTTTGACTCAGATCTCGTTCAACTTTCCTGTGAGTTCTTTCTTTTAGCAAACTTGATTCCACTCAGCGAAATATTGTGACTACGGTGTTTTTCAACATGTCCAGGTATTTTTTGTGAGGGGAGGTCAAATGAAAATCGATCGGACGCTAAAAAGTGTCATTGAACCTTCATTACATCAGAAGTAATCTCCAAAACTGTTAATACATGTATCCCACAGAGATCAGACGATCAGTTCCATTCTTGAAGAAGCTTCTGGACTGCTCGTGGAATCACATCTTTACCTAGTCACACACGTCCGTGTCCGATGTCCACGAATGTCTCTCCAGTTCTCGAAAAATGTGTAAATCGCATGGGAAGTAGACATTTGATGTCCCTCCAACCCTCTCAGCAGTCGAAAAGCAAACTACACCTCTCTGTTCTTTACTCGCCTGCATTTCTGATGTTGGACGAACTCACTTATCGGTAACCTTTACGTCCAGTGCAATAAACAAACGACTGGTATGCAAGTGTAAGTTGTAACTGTGCTTTCCCAGGTCCCCAACAGATGTCTGTACCGTTACCATACTCCAACCAACTTGCGCGCCATATGATTTATCGGACGAGGACGTGTGTAAAAATGTGGTTCGCTCGATAGGCCAGAAGCTTCTTCAAGGATGGGATGTCCTTTCTTCCAGTGGGATAAATGTTTTTAACTTTTGAAGTAATAAATGTTAAATGGCCCTTTTGGGGATCTGATCCGTTTTCATTTGACTGCGCCTCATATATGGTTACTTAGGAAATTCTAAATGTTTACATACGGGATAATTTAATGTTAAAAAAACCCTCCTACTTTTACTTACCGAGTATTTACAACTGACGCACTGGTACTCTTCGTACTTAAAGACTGGAGTTTATGTAACACCTGCGTAAATTCATTGTCGTTGGTCACTCAAGAGCAATATGGCTCCTCTAGAGATCGCGTAGCGTTATGAATCAAATAGCAGGGTGTCTACCGACGCGGAAAGTCAGGTAAGTCCCGGAAAATCGCGGAATGAGATTTAGGTCCCGGGAATACTTTGTTTAGAACTGTCGTAAATGTTAAATTTTTCCCCACAGGTGTCTGTTAATGTTCTCCCGTGTAGAGAGGAAGGGCGTTTATTTCATATTGGTCAGTCGCGTGGAACCAGAACCAATGACAACGAATATTTTTCTTCACAGGTTGCTAACTCCTAACTGTAGTAGCTAGAAGCGTCAAGCAAAGATCAAGGGGGTGAGAGGCTACAACTTTTGGGCTGTCAAATCCCCCCGAAAAGCCTCCAAATTTGGTTGTGGGTTTCTGATAGACACGCTAGGTAAACGTTACACATAACTGTTTCTTCAATCAACTTAACCCTGAACTCACTTTTAGAATAATATTTTGTGCCGCATGGGTGCTTCAAAACAACACCGACAAAATCACCTCACTCGACTTGAAAACACGAATAGACCATTGAGGGTGCACAAATGCTTCGTTTCGGCGCTATAGGCTACCGAAAGCGTGGGAAAATGAACCTTAAAGCTTGATATTTCCAAAACCATTAACTGTAGAACTGAGGCTGTCACCCTCAACGACTTCAAACCTGCTCTATCCAAAAATACATATTCCAAAACTGTGCAATGGGTGCGCAACGGATTCTCCATAGCAAGTAGGGAATTCCCAGAAACTCTCTGAAGTAAAGATGGGTCGAAACATTTCAACTAAGGTTTGGTGTACTTTTGATTTACAGACTGTCATTGCCCGGTTAGATGCCAGTTTATCATCTGTACTTATACGGAAAGCTCTCTTACTTGTGCTTATTTCGACTCACATTTACTCGATGGTCTATACTTTTTCTTTCTTATTGTCATGTCAGGAAACTCGTGAGGTGGTTTTGACGGCGTTATTTTGCAACACCCGTTACCTGCATTCGCATCTTAAACGAATGTGTTCAATTGTAAGCTAATAAAATGCTATAAATTAAATTAAAACTCTTGTAAATGTTCATACCAGTCACATTGGCTCCAAACGAGGTTGTGGCCGGCTCCGCCACTCTATCCCGGCCCGAGCCACAGTTCTCTAAAGGTCATAAATAGATTGCAATTCCAACCAATCTTGTTAGGTCCTTTGATACGTTATCTTATAATCCCAGTGTCCAAAAATCAAAATAGTAAATCTCAGGATCCATAAGGTGTTGGAAAGGTAATGGCTAGTCTAGCTCAGAGTCGCCAGAGCAGTCTTTCATTTACGCAGTTGCAGCCTTCCAATGTTGCCAACCCATTTTTTAATAATTTTTTTTCAAACTGCTTCCATTCCGTTACATCTATCTGCACCAAAATCGGCATAAACATTATTCGACACAAAAAAAAAGTATTGTGGGTATTCCAATCCCCCAAAATCCAGCACTCAGTATTGCCACCCTATTTACTATAAAATTTTATTTTCCAAATTGCTTCCATTACGTTGGCACCAAACTTGTCATAAACATTACAAGGCACAATAAAAAATACTGTGTGTGTGGGGGGGGAAAGCACTCCAGTTGCCAGTGTTGCCAACCTATTCTATAAAAATGAATGTTTCTTTGTCTGCGATGCTATCCAGGGACCCTCAGAGCCTTCGCGATCGTTCGTAGAATCGCACTGCTCACTTATTTTTTTCATTTTAAACCACTAACGAATTTAATTAGAATATTAAAATCTCTGTTAGGTCCGCAATACTTTAGAACACCATTGTATGTTTCAAGCACATCATGTTGCGATCTTCAAAAACTTCCTGCTTTTAGTATTAAATAGTATTACGGTGAGTCTACATTAGATTAAATTTCTATTCGTGTACATGTCAGTGAGGATTATCTTAAAACCGCGAAATCATTGGTCGTTTCTTTGCTACTCCGAACTTTGAAAACAGAAAACGAAACAAAGAGAATAATACATACGCTTCAATACTTACTATACAAACTAGTATAATTGTAGCACAATGCAGTACAGTACGTTCGCACAAATAAAGGCATCTAAAAGTCCCGAAATGATTTATAAGCTGTCACAACTATTTTGCAATGTTTCTGTTATCACTGTTCACAGCGTTGCCAGATACTGAGAACTAAAATTATTTTGATTGGTTTTCTGGGTTAAATCTCGAAATTATGTGTTGATTAACTTCAAAATGGACTTAAAACTTGAAAATATTTAAAAAAATGTTTTTCTATGAGTTTGCAGGAAAGAAACTGTTTCAGAAATAAGAAAAATGTTTTTAAAATGTATCGAAAGTATTTCATGGTGTGTCAGTACATCTGGTTGATTAAAAAAAAATATATCATAAACACATATAATTAACGTAATTACAGTATCTGGCAACTTATGAACAATGTTAGCAGTAATATTCAAATTGATTAAGACAGCACGTAGTGCACTGTGCCAAAAAATATAGTACTTTCTGCAGTAGTTAATTATGCGAATATATACTCTTTGTCTTATTTTCTGTTTTCAGAGTCCGGAGTAGGAAAGAAACGATTGATGATTTCGTCGTTCTGAGACAGTCCTCATCAACATGTGCACGCACAGAAATTTGACCTAATGTACACTCACTCTCAGAATGCCTTTAAACTTTCCTTATGTAACCTATCGAGCAGCAGCTTTACCTCAAAGCAAGCAAATTATGATTTTTCAATACGTCACTCAGCCTTACGTGACAAAATGAGGTATTCTGTTGTCCGCCTAGTACTCCAAATCGTACCTTGAAAAACAACGAAGATGAAGATGGTGAGAGCTCCATTAATTGATATCTCTTCTCTTTCAACAACACTTTCTTTCGTTATCACTTCAACTAACAATAACTCCAACCTTAACACTTATAGTTCCCTCGTTTTATCTCGGAGAGTGATATTTTTGTAACGCAATGGGAACTATTAATCCTAATTTTGATTAGGAAGTGACATCTTGGAATATTCTTTAAGGACATATGACAATACTTTTGTCCATAGCTGTTCAGAATACTTTGTCAACCAGAAGAACCAATACGTCATTAATCTTTGGCTCGCCCAATACGTCATCAAACTGTATGGTAAAAAAAAAAAAAAAAAAGCTTCACGCTTGTTCTGATGAAGCACATTTCTGGGAGCTCATACATTTGACAGATTTTCTACCAGATATCTCAAAAAATATTGTTCATTCAGTTGTACAAAATAACGTCCATCCCGGAAATGTTCTTTTCTTGATAATCACAAACTTAAACAGGAATATTGGGCCGGAGGAACATCGAAAAATGTCGTCGTCAAAGTGACACTTGTTTACGAGAGGTCATTGCACCTAAACCCAACTTCTGATCCAGAATTTACCTTGATGTTGATTGGTTATTAGCTGACGTCACAACCACCGTTGACAAAATTACTTCCTTTCCTTGTTACAATCAAGCTGTTGAGAGATTGATAAAAAATGTTGGCACGGAGGTTTCTGGAACAGTGTGTGGGGCCAAATGAAGAGAGAGAAAAACAAATGTCAAGATTTTGTTCTAAATAAAATTATGTTTTATGGAAATGGTGATATTCCCTTGACATAGATGACTGTTAATATTGGATAGGTGGAAGAGCAGAACTCGATTTGCAGCTACGCGACTCGTTGAGTTCAGCGTTATTTCAGATACTTTAACCCGAAAAAAGCAGAGCTCCCAAAATTGGGAAGCCTATTTCCAAACAGTTTTTCATAATTAATTACAACAGGTTGACATGGTTTATTCCCTTGACTTAAACACAGTAAGCATTACAGTTTCGGTGTTCTAACAGCACCTTCCTCAGACGAAACACTAATCAACACTTCAGTTTGCTTTTTATGTTCGTGGATGAAAATTAATTTTTATTGTGCAAAATATTTTAGCAAAGTATCTTAAGGTAAATAATATTTATTAGCGCCGACACAATCCAAGAAACACGAGTCATACTAAGCGGGTTACCTAAGTTCCCTTAAGCACATGAATGAAGTTCTCTTACGGCAAAGGAAGGATTAAATAAGATCATTATGTAAAAGTTCCTGGAGAGAAATGAAAATGTCCCGACATTAACTGGAGAAAATTAAATATAATTGACAGTCCCGGTATTCGAACCGCCGCTGCAGTTACTATTACACTATTAACAGGCTGCTGAAGCTATACATATCATTCGGAACGTCTTGAGCAGTCATGAAAAAAATCATCGGTCTGCTAATGTACCGTGGTTCGAAACCTGCCCATCTCAACTTTTATTTTTTAAGGAACACTACACTTTTTTTTTTAGTTTCGAAAAATCTGCTTCAATTAAACGGGTTAGAAAAGTCAGATTATATGCATTGGAAACATTGATTCACAGACGTAAGTTAGAAAAACATTTTTTTTTTATCATGCGCGATGCAAACACCAGAGAGATTACTGCGACGATCGCGTCGTGAAATAAAACTACAGTAGCTATGCATTCTAACAACCTTGGTCGCGGGTTTTTTTTCTTCAATTAAGTCCATCCATTAGTGCATTCATAGGCAGCTTTTTTTCTTAAACCGTCCAATGTCTTTACTCGAATACTATATTACTTGTTCTGTAGAAGGTGACTTCCTTCTTAGTGATGCGAATTCTTAAGTGCATTCCATAAATATAGAAATTACATAAATTTTAATTCTTACAAAGCAAAATAATTGCTATTTGATTATCATGTCTGGTAACAGAAAATAGGCCATCCTATTTTTTTTAAGCCCTTGCCTACAATGTTTTAAGAAATGTATAAATAGTTCATAGGTATATATTCTCCAGCTCTTCTCAAGTATTCTTGTCTGAAATGACTCGTAGAGTTGACTGTATTGGTTCAAAACTATGCTTATTAATGGTCTCGCTGAGAGAGCTTTTTAGATAGTGCATACCAGATGGTATTCATTTATAAATCACAGTGCGAATTGATCTACCAAATATGTTGAAAATGAAATATATATCAAAGTACTTCATTTTCCAATAAAACTTTATGTAGGACCAATTAATTAATTTTAGTATTTTTTACCTTATGCTTTTTTTTTTAAACAGATCTATTAAGATGACCGGTCTATTCCCTCCCAACCGTTTCTTCAGTTTTTGTTGAGAACCCATAAGACACTTCGTCCTGATAAATTCAAATGATACTTCATCAAAATGTACCTCGACTATCTTCACAGCGTTTCTGTACTATGAAAATTTCTGTCACAATAAATTATTGGACTGGGAAGGGAGACAAGAATTCTGCCGAAATGCAGTAGAATACGATGTAGCACATCACTAATTTGCAGCTTCCTTCGCATGCGTTGAGGGTATCGTCACTCAAGCATGCACTTAAATGTCGGTCAGAGCTGTGTGTGCCCCATTTGCCTAAACTTAACGGGACGTTAAATGTGTGATGAAGACAGTAATGCAAGTTATGAATGGTTCATACGTTTGAAGGACTTTTAATGACTCTTTTGGAAGATTGTCCACTGCCATAAGTGCAGAAAGGATTCCGCAACTGAAAAAGCCAACTAATCGAATAACTGCTGTTAGTTCGACTGAAATAATCGATTTCAAGAAGCAGTGGCTTCATTCCGTCCCCACAGAGCAAGTAAATGGGATCTTGTGTCGACAATTCCCCTAGTTTAATGCCAAAAGTAACAGTAGGTGACACTACTGTTTAGTAACAAACTGCTCCCTGATGAGAATAAAAGGAACTTAGTGCGTGTATGTCTTTGTTCTGCAAAGGTTTTTAAACCGTTCAACAGATCGCAATCAATCTTGGCACAAATACTCCTTGATACCAAACACACGAGACTGGGGTTTCACAGCCCCAAAGCACCCTCAGTGTTGCCACCTTTTTGCAACAGGCTTTCATACCAATCAAGAAAAAGTCGAGAAATCGGCCATGTGGTAAAGAATTTTTCTATGATGAATTGTTTCTTTTTAAAAATTATTTGCATTTTTACACCTCACTAGCGGCACGGACTTAGCAACCCTGAGGTACGCCGCTGGAATCGAATCTACTTCCATTTTCTGGTTGATTCTCTTTTATTTTATTCCCCTTCGTCTCTTGTTCTGCCACTTTCGGTTTTCTTCACCGTCCATTTATCATTCATTTTTTGTGGAGTGGTAAAAAGTGCAGAGGGAATTCAAAATGGCATATTAACAAGAAACTAATAAAGGAAAATGGCTACTCACACTAATAACAATAGAAAAACTTTATATTCCGAATATATTTTCATCTTCAATTGCAGAACAAAGATAGGTACTGCACACAGAAATTCTGATTCTACAACTGTAGTACATTCTGTTCTACAACTTTTCTATATATTTCCTGAAAGGGCTTACAAGGTGAGAAGTCGTTTAGCAGGAATATTAACTCCGCAAATTAAACCTCTGTGGAATAAGGAACGAAATAATGCTAGAAACGAAACGGTGAAAGAAATCGCCTGAATAGAAAACTCTCGAGTGTAATGCCCGTGGTCGAGAAGTTTTACTTGGTTAGTGTACTTTTGATTCCGATGTGTAAGAGTTCGAATCGAAGAGCTGCTATAGCTTTTTCACAGCCACGTCGGAACGTTCAAATTTTGTTCTCTACGAATTGGGAAAGATGTTCACATTCAAGATAACATAAATTATGGTGCGTTAATAAGCAAATGCAAATGTTCTAAATAATGAACAGAATCAAGACAAAGCGGGACATTCAAAACAATTACTAGACATCATCAATATTGTTACGAGTGGCCGAAATGAACATCTGATCTTCTAAGGATGAGGCCTACAGTATCTGGTAAGGTGTTCGGAAGTCTAAAGTCAATTTCGGAATATTCCGACATCTCGAAATCACAGAAAATGGCTTTCGGATTCCGAAATGCAATATCCATTCCATTTTCTTGCCTGCGATTCCTTTAGAGTCCCAGTTTTTATTATTATTTATTGTACCCAGCTCAACTTTCAACCCAAATCACCATTTCCAGAACCCCTTTCCCCATCAGAACGTCGTTAATTGTTTTTGACGTGGACGTCCGTGATTTTTTGTTTTTCTCTCTTTCAATTGTCCGTGTGTGTTCAGTGAACTTTCTTCTTGTCTACAACTGAGGATGATAGAAGCCGAAAATTTCAAGTGATTTTATAGTGTTGTGTAATTGTGCACGTGTTCTTACAGCTTCAATGTCAATGGGCAAGGTGTTCGCCCGACTGCATGGCTTTATTAAGTACACGACCTGAGGCACCAACTCCAATTAGAGCCGCCTTTTCTAATTCTGATTGCAATCGATAAAGATCATTCTTCTTTCCTGCCCTTGCATTCGCACTAACATGGTCTAATGTCATTTTCATGATCAAACTTATCAAAACTGAGACAAGTACACATTGATTTGGACGGTTGTGAGGAAGAAATAGCTATCAGTGTTGGTTTTATGAGACGGTTGCTGTAATAACGCATTCTCAACGGACCTAAATAACTATTTATCTTATTGTTTGTTCCATAACTTAGAGACTTAATTAGGATTAATGTTCCGGATTCCCTCTCAGGTAGTCACTTGACAGACTCTCTGCCAAGACATGTATTCAGAATTTGCAGTAAAGAAAAGTTGACATTTGTTGAGTCAAGGGTGTTCATTAATGTTAGCTGCTTAGAAGAATGTCTTCTATTTGATATTTCGTATTACAAGTTCGTAGCATGACCAAGACTTTATATTAAGTCAAGTGAGACACTCTTGGATATCCTCTGCAGTCCAACTCTATCTCGTCTCTTGAATCTGAAGGCCTATCAAGAATACAAACCTAGAAACAAGTTGTTGAATTCTTGCATTTCACAACCAAGTCTTGGGTAGTTACAAACCGCCACTGGCTTCTTTCACACCACACACTTAAGGACGAATCACAGACACGCTTCAACAACCAGGGTGCCGGGTAGCGTTCAAAGTATGGCGAAAGAAGTCTACTTTAAAAGGGATGAAGACCAAATATAAAATAAGTAATTTTAATAACTGAAGCATGCGACCAAATAAGGGTCTTATGTTACATCTGACTTGTTCCGCCAGGAAAGAACCACCTAAAAACATTGTTAAAAACTACAGCATTCCTGTTAACAATTATTTCTTGTGGCTTGAATTAAAAATAACTCATTACTGAGATATTACATGTAACACTAGATGGTGACTAGCGAGAAGGTGGATGGGGAAATCATTCCTGTCAGACAAAGGTGACATTTACGCAAGATCGAGCGGTCGTAGCTCAGTTGGTAGAGCATTGGGTTAGCCATCGGAAGGTCCTGAAAACGATCCCAGCGGTCGCCTATCCGGACTGAGGTTCTTCCTCAGTCATAGCAGACAAATGCTGGGATGGTAACTACTAACTAGGCCCTGGTCGGCTACCTATCAACATCCTGTCCTCACACTAGTCCGGTCATAAAATAAATTCAAAACATTTATGCAAGGAGAACACGACAATTTTTAAAAAACATTTGAGAAAAATATCAAAAACGCTTAATTCCTTGTTCACAGAACGTTAAAAAAAAATGAACAACCTTTCACCATGACATTTTATTTTACAACACATCCTTGCTAAAGTGAAAGTTAAGTGAATTCCTTTGTATTAGTGGCAAACACAGTATAATTTTATGAATACAGTGCCTGGTGAAAAGTTAAAAGCATCCAATGGATTTATATAATAATTAAAAGCAGCGTCATCATGTTTACAAACGTTGAAAACCTTTTAAATTAACAGCCCAGAAGAAGAAACTATGACGTCATAAAAATCATACGTCGTAACACTACCATCATGTTTCTCCTAAAAACACTGGATTGTAGCAGCTCAATGTACAGAAGAGAGGGGGAGGGGATCACCCAGGAAGTACAAAGACTTATTCGGTTGCATGCTTCAATTTTTATGACCCTAGTATGATTACATTTTGATAGCACTTCGTATATGTATTGGGGTGACATTAATGGTGAATACGAAATCTTAGGTCTACAGAAGGTCGATCCGTCTATATGTGTCCGATTTTAAACCTGCACCCCTGCTCACACAATCGACCGATCTGAATGATTCAAACAGTAACAGGAAGCCAAAGCCTTCTAGTATCACGCCAAGGTCGTGTGTGTTTTGTGTGGATCATGGCACCCAAGGTGAACCGATTTTGGGAAGGGTACGTGGTAGCACTTTACCACGCCAAGTTTTCCGTGACACAGATTCAGAAACAGTGCAGGGAAAATGGGTGTGCATTGGGAACAACCACTATCAAGAACATAATTAACCGACATAAACACAACGACGTTCCAGCACTTCGTTCACCCACGAAGGGGAGTAGAAAGCGACCGTGTAGTGCGGTGACGCCACCTGTAGCTCGAAAGTTGCGGCGAATGGCCTTACAGGAAAACCCTTTTCCACAACGTGTGATGACAAGACGAGTGCACGTGGCACAATCGACTGTGAACCGACACCTACGTAACAAATTAAAGCTCCGGATGGTGTTTAAACGTCGTGGGCATGTCCTTACTGCGGCTCATCGGAGGGACAGAAAACCCCGCTGGAGGCGCCTCTATCCATAGACATGTGGAAGTTTGTAGCCACACACGATGGATTTATCTAGCCGATTGTGGCCATATTCGAGTCGTAACGTACACCCCCAGCGATGCAAAAACCCGTCCTGACTTTGTCGAAGGGCTTTATGGTTGTCGCAGGATACTGCTATGAAGGCAAGTTAACGATTCGCGGAGTGGCTAACAACTGCAAGATCAACTCCACATTTTATCAGCAACATATTCTCACACCAATTTATACAGATCTGCCCCGTTTGTATGGAAATGCAGTAAATCAAGTCCGTGTGCATATGGATAAGGCCTTATCACATACGTCGCGTTCTACCCAGCGATTTCTGCAACAGATGGCAACAGACACCGCCATCCAGGCTATTCCCTTCCAGGACATACCAGTGAAGTCACCTGATGCGAGTCCCATGGATTTTTGCGGGTTTGGCCTATTGAAAAGAGCACTTGCATCTCGTCGTGTCACCACTGTCTGTGGCCTCTGGAAAGCTTGCCAGGAGGAGTGGCTCAAGATTCCCCTTCCTGTACTTCAACGGAGCCTCCTACAATGGAAGTTACGGTGCAGGGCTATTGCCAGGAGACATGGTGCTCACATCGAGGGCAACCGATGGTGATCCCGTGGTTTTTCATAAGGTAGGTGAGACGTCAAAATTGGACACATATAGACGGATCAACCTTCTGTGTACTGCGCTTGGGATTGGGTCATTCTGGGTGTGTTGCATTAGGGAGTAGGTTAATCAATATGACAAAAGAGTATTTTATTGTGCCTATATTTTACAATATATGTGAAGATGTATATAATTATGTATATCTTTATATATATATTGTAATACACGTTAAGCATACGTATGACCACTAAAACACATTCATTTTCACAGAAACTTACTAATCACTTACACACATCTCATCCATTAAATTAATTATTTTTTTTCGGGTTGGGTTACATCGAGTTCCTACCGTTTATTCAATCGGCTTTCCATGAAAATTAAGTTAAATTCTAATGTTCAGATATATAAATAATTTTATGGATTACTGGGTATTGGAGAGGGGAAAAAAAAAAGAATCAACTCGACATTAAGTTAGAATTTGCAACGAAAAAAAAATGTAACGACAGTAAAAGCACAATCGATCACGAAAAATATACATATTCCAAGTCCATTCTATAGTGGATTTCTCCTTCAGGTTTCTTTAGCGAAAGATGTACTGCTAATATATAGATAACTTCCTTGTATACAATATATATATATATAAATCAGTAGCAACAACTTCTAAAGTAAACAACTATCTACACTACCTTTTTTTTTTTAATTTATCTTTTCTGTACAATCATCAAAATATTCTAAAAATAGAAATCACAACGTAATTCATACAGCCAGCATTTCGAGAAAAAAATAATCGAAGATTAAGCCGTTAGTGTTTTCTCTTTTTTTAGCGTAAAGATTTTTTTTTCACTTATTTTATTTTAAAAAGATTTATTTCTATAATTTATTTTTAAATGTTTCGACTTTGTCAGATCTTTGAAGAGTTTCGGCCTGTTTAACGTTTGAAGGCAAACAAACAGTCCATTTTTATTAAGTGGCATAGAAATAGCACTCTCAAACACACAAGACCATCAAATCCAGGACTGTAATATGTTTTATTTTCTTTTTTCGCTTTTTTTTTTAAATCTTGACACCCATTTTTGCATTACACTAACACCAGAAAATGAAAGACACGTTTACACGAACATGTGCAAGATAAGATGTTTAAAAAGCTCTCCACTACATATATTACTAAGGTAATAGTCGTACAGAAAATGAAAGTAACTGTCGTGTGGGTACGTGGTCGGAGTGGGTCGGTGGATGTAGGTATATAAATATATATCTATCGTTACACGCGTTTATACTGTTAAATTAGATTTATATCAACAAAACGAAGTGTTACGATATCTACAAACAGAACCAAATGAACAATATTAATTTATATTTCGAGGTGCTCTCTTAAGATCATATATACAAATAAAATACTAGACTGACCATACAGTGACAAAAATATTTATACCAATGAGCAGTCTGATTATCAAATTCCTCATATTTATGCCAAAAATTCACAAGACTATGAAATTGTATAGAAGATAGCATTTCCTAACCTCTCTCTGGTTGAATGTTCACAATAGAGATGAGCAGTGTATTCTCTTCTTCAAAAAAAAAAAAAATCTGCTCCCAAATGTCTTCCCAAAACACCAGGATAATTGCAATAGCTGTCCTGGATAGCAGTTAAACTGTGGCCACTTCACCAAAAGGATTAAAAAAAAAAAAAAAAAAAAAAAACGGCCACAATAACTGTCCAAACGAAGTGCACCGCCACTGACGGCTGATGCGCTCAATTTGAGTGAGACAGGACAAAGAAGGACAACGATTTCAGCAGTAGTAGTAGAAAGATTGCTCTTAGCAGCAACCTCCACCCTGACTAGAACCTTGACTTCCAGAAGGCAAACTGGGATTAGTCGGGGAATGTTGAGGACCAATCTTGATGCCATTCGCCTGCAATAAAATAATAACAGAATTAGGCTTAAGTACACTACGTTCTTTGAACCAACCATAAAGGTTAGTTTTAGTTTGGTTAGGAATCCGTTATTACTCACAAGCGAACATGAAAAGAATTATATATATTTTTCTTCCATCATGATGTCAAAGTATGTGCGCATGCAAATTTTGGCCACTCGACGGCAATTACTTTGGGAGATATCGATGATATAAAAGCCATATTCTGTCTGAAAAGTGACTAAAACACTGTGAAAAAAAACCTTTATGTTCTTAAATTGCTGAAAGAAATGGAAGATAAATACGCAATAATGGGTACCTGCTGGAGGGTATATTCTTCATGGCCGCCATCTTGAAATACGCCACAGTGAATCTCGATTGATTTTCTTAAATGGGAAGGGGGTCGTGTAATATGTCATTCTGGGCTAGAAATTTACGGGAAATACTTTTCTAAAGTCATTTTTGTCGTAAATGTATTATTGTGAAAAATAAGGGTATACGCCACTTCTATGCGGGTAATGACCACAATAGCCTGAAAACGCCCATTTTGTTTTGTAATAACGAAGGAAATCAAACACAAATGCGTACAAATCGCCGTATCGATATGATTTTGATTTCATTCCCTTCGTTATTACAAAACAAAATGAGAGTTTACAGGCTACTGTGTCATTACCCGCATAGAAGTGGCATATACCCTTCTCTCTCACAATAATAAATTTACACCCTTCTCTCTCACAATAATAAATTTACAACAAAACTAACTTCAGAAAAGTATTTCCCGTAAAATTCTAGCCCAGAATGACATATTACACGACCCCCCTTTCCCATTTAAGAAAATCAATCGAGATTCAAGATGGCGGCTATGAAGAGGCGTCATATCCCCCAGTAGGTAGCGCCTTTCACCCAGTACCTATAATTGTGTATTTGCCTTCCATTTCTTTCAGCAAATTTAGAAAATAAGGATATTTCCACAGACAGAATTTGACTCTTCATCTCATCGATATTTGCATGCCCACATACTTTGACGTTCTAATCATGATGGGAAAAAAAATGTAATTCTTTTCTGCCCCATCAGTATGTTTGCTTGTCAGCTATTGTTACTACAGTTAAATTTACGCAAGGTGGAAGTTTGTCTAATATGAGCAAATTCTCTATATTCCTGGTAGTTATTATACGAATTTACGTTATTCTGTATAAAGCGGAACGTGGAAACAGAACAGGAATTTACCCAACTAATGCAGAAAAATTTACAATACTGGTTTATTTTAAAACTTGACTGCGTACACAATTTGTCGATCTGATTCTTCATTATGCTGCAACAAAGAACTCCTTTACAAAGAAAACTCTTTGAACTGGTGTCCAACCTTTCCCCCACAAAAAAAGAAAAAAAAATCTTGAGCCGCGAGACACCAGCTCTTTGTGCTCGCATAATCCATTTTTTATCTAAGGCTGGTATCTATGAATGATCTCTTGTTCCCCCCCCCCCCTTCCCGACCTTACCCAGCTGTGCTTCACAGTTATTTCCGTAACATAGAATTTAAAAGTGCTTAATTTGTATCTTCTAATAATGAGCATTACAAAGTACAAACGCTGTTTCTAAGTGTATTTTACTGATTTTATTTTAGTTTTGTTCTTATTGGTACACAATCATACCGATAATATCTGCACTTAATTTCCCCGAATATTGAATACAATAGTACAAGGCTATTATTTTTTTTAGTTTCATTAATGTGTTCTGGTAGTCTCAGGATACGATGGTCAGATGTCAAATCCTGTATTCAGATAAAATAATTCACTTTCCAAGTAATGCTTTCACGGTAACTATAAAATGCGCGGAGCGACAATCCCTTCAGAGTACTGGCCTGTCAAATCCTGTATTATGTTCAATTAGAGGATTAGGGTCAGCGTAACGCCTCTTCGTAGACCTCCGTGACCACAGGCCGCTATTTTCTTATTCAAATAGCTTCCCAATTTTCCTCACGATGCTGGGTGAGACCATACCGGGAATCGAACCCGGGACTGATCGCATTGAAAGGGACTACCCACTAGGCCACGCAGGAGGCTCTTTAAGCACATATATGTCCCTTTCTAGATCCAGTGGAATATCAAATCGAATTCAGCAACGATTGAGAAGGTAGCACCAGGGTCTTACTTTGAGTACTATCCTGGCATTAGGCTGGTATAAGATATTTTGGTCACTTTTTAAGAAATGATTCTGGTTTTTCAATATGTAATCTGGTAACGCTTTAGCAGATGATGAACAGGTTACGCGTAAGGGTTATGATAAGTTCGCTAAACTTTAAAAACGGACTGATCCTAAATATTAACCTATAATAAAAAGGAACCAAACCGACTGAACAATAATCAAAGAAAGGAACTGGAGAGGGAATTTAATCAATATAATATCTGGAGTGTCCGAACAAGATGTCAGCAATTCGAAATTTTATGAGAACCTTTGCTTCTTCCGTCTTTTTTGTATAGCAGCTGTTAGTAATATTCAAGAATACACACACACACTCATGAAAAACGTTCACTGGCAATTTACTTGAAGGGTATAGAATACTGTCCCACACACCCATAAAGTGCATTAAGGGGCACATTTAACCACATTTCCCTGGTCAAATCTCACTTATCATTAAATGAAGAAACCTGGTGTTACTCTTAAAGTGCCTTTGTACACTAGATACAAAGATTGTAAATCTGGAACAATTTCCTTTTCGTGTGATACCTTACATAGTTCTGAGTAATCTATGTTCATAAACTACAAGAGTGTTCTGCTAACAAATTCATATTCTGAGTGCATTTACTGATAGTTTAAAAAGTGCATCCTTTTACGATTACTAACATGTTTACTGTACGTTGAAAGTACTTTAGTCAATTGCAAGTTTCTGAAAAACAAGTTTTGTAGCGTTCATATATGAAAAGTGAACCTAAAGCTTAATGCTGTACATAAAGTAGACAACTTTGTCTTAAAACTGTAAACAATTCGTATGCCCTATTATTGTAGGTATCGCAGTGTTGCTATGGCTGGCGCTCGAAGGTGCACTCAGCCTCCTATCAAACTGATTATCAGCGTGTCCTTGGTATCCTGGGAGGTAAAGGTGGATGCGCGTGGTACAGACCACACCACCTAACTTCACGCCGTAGGTCGAGAATATGTGGATCGTTATCTTCACATCTCACATGCGTCGTTCACTGCGCGTGCGCATCGTACAGGATATAGTTTTCTTTATAATAGGTGGACGCAATAAAATTATATAACACTGTTCTGTGAGTTACGATGAAACTTAATTGTGTTTCAAAAAGAAATGAGAAACTGCACTAAATAATTTTGCCCACTGGTATTAGACTCCTTGTACTATACGTAACATTACATGGCTCTCTTATTAGTGTGTTCTTGACTCGCCTACATAAATCACCAGCACAACTTCTATCCAAAATCGAAAGATAAAAATTAGTACGTAACAGCTACTTACAGGTGGCTTTTTTTTTTTTTTTTTTTTTTTTTTTCCTGAACATCAGGGAATTTTTATTGTGTCTTTAACTAACGTTGAACCGATCCAGTGACCGATCCTGGACTTTCGTGACGAGGTGAGACTGGTGAAACTAACTGTATTTACGCGCAGGTGAAACTGAAGAGGGGACATTTTCCATATTTATCCGCTAAATTATTTTTATAAGCATAAATCTGTCATATTTTCCCTCATATTGCTAGGTGTAATCATGGAATATGAGAACAGTATCCTCAAAAAAATAATATTTCTAGATAAAATGAATTCGTCCGCAAACAAATGTAAGCATTTTCTGATTTATTTTTAAATAATCCTGTAAAAAATATGTTTTTTCCTTGAGGAGAGGGCACGCGCCCTCTCTGGATCCGCCACTGAGCCGATCTTCTCATGTTTGAGGAAACAAGTGATACTGAAGTGCACTTTAACTCAGAGTACTCCTAACCGTGTTGGGGAACTAAAACTTGCTGAAAGGATTCTGACGTTGCCAGCGACTGGGTGTTGTTTATTAATCTGATAAATCCTTTCTTTTATCGAACACGCTTATAATTTTATTACCTGTTAAACCACTGACTCGTTGCTGGTAAGATGGCGAACTGTCCTCTCAAACTTACGTGGTCAACAAGTCACATTAACTTTTTTCACAGGGGTTATCATTCTGATCCCTTAGTGTATACAGATTACAATACATGTATTGAGTTATTTACCTCTGACGTACACAAACGTAAACCACACTAGCTAATGCGTAAGTACAGAAGTCAGAGACTTGGTACAGTAATAATCCACAAACAAATATAATATGCTAAACAGGTAAATACAGTCACTTCTGAATCCTTTTAGTGCAATGCAAAAGGATCTATACTGTGTAACTATGGAAATATATATATAAATAGTATTAATTTACCTCATTATTAATGTCAAATACGCCTTCTTGGATCTTCTCATAGATTTCCTTGGCTGTGTTTATGAATGCCTCTTCCACATTAGCAGCAGTCTTAGCAGATGTCTCCATAAATATAAGGCCATGTTCTCGAGCAAATGCATCTCCTTCTTCAGTTTTTACCTCTCGTCTGGATTCCAAATCACTGAAACACATGAAAAGTACATCTAGAAACACCATTGATAATAATGTTCTGCCACACACTGATTTCGACTTCCCAGTTAGTTTATAAGAATTACAGTGAATATTAGAATTTAACCCTGTCATTGTACATTAATCAATTTGACTGTGTATATAAAATTTAACACATACCATTTCTTGATTTTCACCGCTACGGTTTTTGGTTATAGAAACACAGCTTGAAATACTGATGAATTTCATCCCTTACGTCACACAACAAAACTTGTCTTCTGATTGGTTTGAGGTAATCAATCACCTGTCGTTCAATAGCTGCCTGCTTTTTGCTGCGCAAAGTGGATTCCGTAAAACTCATTCGAGACAGTAGGAACGAATAAGTGCAGTTGTTTCCTTTCCCGGCCGCTATTATGAAGGACAGCTACAGACTTATGCTCCGCTCTTTATCCAGAACCAACTCAGTTCTGGTTTATAAAAACAACTACATTGAGAAACTAGCTTCGCATAGACAACGTAGTCACGAAGAGTAAGGGAGTATTCTAACAATCGTGGTAAACTTAGGAAGTTTGAATTTGTTTATGGCCTTAAGCAACTCGGGCTTATGCCGAGACAGGGTATGGAAGAGGACATTGAAAGGTAGTCGGGCCAGGGCAATTTCGGAGGTACCATCCCCCGGCATTTGGTACATGAGACTTGAGGGAAAATCCTGGAAAAACATGATAAAACTGGGGTTGTCCACTGACATCGTACGGAAATTCTCTCAATACTCGGCGTCCACCCAGCGTCGTGAGGCAAACTGGGGAGTCACATGAATAAAGACGTGACGGCCACTCGGTCTAGAATGCCCCTAATACACCTGTTCGTGGCCAGGTGGCGCGCAGTACTCACCACACTACCGTCACTCAGGTGGGGCAGGCTCAGGACCTTTCAGACTGTAACGCCCATGGTTATTATTATTATAGTAGTTCCTTACACGATCCTTTCTGAAGTATTGGATGTCAAATCAGTGAGAATTTTGTATTTACCTGCTGTCCAACTGCAAGGATTGCCTATAACTGCACACTATTTTTTACACACGTTTAGTTTATTGTCATTTTACATGGCGAAGTTAAGGCTGCCACTTGACAATGATAAAATTTTTTTTTCAAGAACAAAATACCGAAATAATAACAATAAAAAAAGAAAAGAAAATTACAAATAAAAATACGTACACACACACGCGCGCGCATAATTATATTTAACAGAATCACATGTACACATGCTTCAAAAAAGCAGTATTATGACAAACAAATATTTGATAATAGTAATAACAATAATACCAATAATAATAATAATAATACAGACCAAAGTTACAAAAATAGATCCAGATATACCTAGTCGGGTCATAAGTTCTGTCCCAACTGCAAAAGACTATAACAAGTAAAATACGCGGAGGGAAATGAAAATGTTTTGCGAAATAAAAGAACGATAGGTGACAATCAGTTTCCTCTTGCCTGGACACAGGCTCGTAAACGACGCGGCCAATCATCAATGGCAGCACGCAGCACATTCATGTCTATGTTAGCCACTGCTTTCACTATAGCAGTTTTCAAGCGGTCCAAAGTTATGTTCTCCTCCAAATAGGACCAGATCTTGTAGTCAAGAGGATTTAAGTCTGGACTGGACGACGGCCATTCTTCAGTGGTGATAAACGCAATGTTGTTGCAACGAAACCACTCCTGAGACGATTTCGCCTTGTGAGCTGGTGCTGAGTCCTGTTGGAACACCCAAGGCTTATTTTTGAACAGAGTGTTGCCAAGAGGTTTCACCACCTTGTCGAGAATGTTTTCCTAGCAAACTTTGGCAACTTTTTGGGGTGATGACTTCAGTGGGACCCCAGTACGACACACCCAGGCAAACCATTACTGATGCTGGGTGATAACCTCGCTGGACTCGGGGAACTTGTTCACATGCTGCAGCACTGGTTGTAGCATCACTCTATCATTCTGGTGGCTGAGGTGTTCTTCAACAGGGAAAATTTTCTCATCTGTAAACAAGATGTGTCGATGCTTGTTATCCGCGTACTGCTGCAGGAGCAACATTGATCTGTCATGTCGCATTCTCATCAAGCGCTAATTTAACCGATGGCCTGTCCTGCGATAGGCATCCAGTCCTAGGTCTTCATTGATCACCCTTTTTCATTGATGATCGCGATATGTTCATTTGCAGGGCTATGAGTTTCTGCTTACGGATCGGATTTCGGGCGATTCGTACCTTCACTGCCTTAACGACAGCTGGTGTCCTAACCGAGCGAGGTCTACCAGTGCGAGGCTTATCCTCGATAGACGATGTTTCATTATATCGCTGTATGGTGCGATAAACAAATTTTTGTGTAATGTTCAGTTTCCGCAGTAACTTAAAGATAGGCATCGGAGGGTGTATTCTCTGATTTGTACAAGTTTTATAAGATATCTGTCGGTACAATTACCTCCACTTGAAGATCCGGTTAAATTCAAGCTTTCTAGACTAGTTTAGAAGCTCACGGGCTGGTGTACGCCTGTTCGCGAACCGTGGAACTAGCCGCAAAATCTTAATATACCGGGTCTCCAAAACAGGAAAAGGCGTCGATATCTTTCCTTTGGTAAAATTAACACACCTCATAATATTAATAAAAAATAAATAAAAACATTAGCTTTCCTGTTGTCATTTGTGCTTGAGACGCCATATCGCTATAGAAAGTTTAAAGAACTCATTCTCTCCGGGCATGTACTTACACTGCACATGGTAAAAAATAAGAAAAAGGAGTGAACATTTGGGTATGAAAATAAATCTACACAATAAGAGATAACCGAAAACAAGTAAATATTGGATACTATGTGACTTGTTTAGAGTTAACCAGTTAACAACTAACTATTGAGACATGACTCACCTTTTGTTACCTATAAGCATGATCACCATGTTAGAATTTGAGTGCTGTCGAGCGTCTTCTAGCCATGTCGTAAGATGATTGAAAGTTTCCCGCCTGGTGATGTCGTACACTAGCAACGCTCCTGCAGCTCCACGGTAGTATGATCGGGTAATTGACCTAAAAGCTTCCTGTCCAGCCTGAAAACAAATATCACAATACTATTAAACCCTACAAACACACATTACAAATAGACTTTAATATATGTAGTTTTTTATATGTACATTATTCTTCATCTTGTTATTCGAACTGTCACAAAATGCATGCTCTTATTGTATTAAAATATGTGCTACCTTTTTGAGTAATGATATTAGTTATTGTTTTATACGTAATACAACTGGAAAACATCATCATATGAAAATGAACTTGCGAGCTAAAGAAAACCGCATCACTGTAACAGGCTTATCCAAAGGACTAATGCATCAAGCACTTTCCGGTTGCATCTGCAAGAGATTTGTCTACAGAGTCACATTACGGTTCGTATTCTAAAATTATACAAGGATCGGTCAGATTTCGTACTGTCTCAATTCCACAGCCCGCCAAAGCTGTCCATTGCAGAATTCGTCGAATTCCTTTGCTAAAACACAATATCTTGGCCACGTAAATGAAAATATCCCCCTCGAACCATGTCGCGACTAATCTCAGAAGATCTTGGGATTCGAGCCTATCGGTTACGAAAAGGATAGCTGTTAATGTCAGCAAGACGTCAAAAATCAAAGGCACCATTCGGTACGCGCCAAATCGACACAGAGAGTTTCCGTTCACTTTTTTTTTCTACTACCCACAAATCTCATAACGCACAGTGCGTCCAATTCCAAAAAGATAGCAAAAAAGAAAAAGTAACTAGTTAGGGATTTTTTTCATGTTGGGTTGATTACAGTACATCTGTATTGTCAGAAATTACTTATGAAAGTGTTTATTTCCTTTTACCTGTCCCAGAATAGGAGTCGCAAAGCTACCTTTGTTCGATTGGCATCGATTGTGTTACTGAGGCAACAAACAACGCACGTGTTGAAAGTTGTATAAAAACTTTAGATTGAAGCAGGTCATAATCAAATAAAATGGAATCAACGTCTGAAAGTACGTAGAATATATAAAAAAAAGTTACGAAATAATAGTTTATCAAATATAAATTATTAGTGAAACAATAATTGTTATTGATTTTTATTAATTGAAAGCGTTAAACTACGATATGTTGTTATGAAAATGTTATGTTGTTCCGCTGTCAGACTTATTGTAAGTTAGAGTCAAATGTATGCCCGTCAAAATATATATATATATTGCCGAAGTTGCCCCTGTTTGATATTCAATCGTTTCAAAATGGCGGACCCAAAAATCCATTTTCCACACCGTTTGAGCTAAAGCTACTAAATTTCGCACAAAGATGTATTATCACGAGTAGTTTAGGAAAATATTACATGTTGAAAAAGTCGCCATCTTGGATTCAAAATCGCCGCCCAAAATCCAATCAAGAATGATTTATTAAAAAAAACATCATCATCATATTTCATTAAAAATAATTATCATTTAAGTATAGGTTAAAATGTTGTTAAGTGGGTTCAATTTTGCAACACTGACTTCAAATTCGTAATCAGCGACTCAAAAAATCATGAACATGATATTCATCTTGAGTGTAACACGATATACAGGCTGTTTCACGAATAGGGGTTGTCAATAGGGTATGAAGGGGTTACATTTTGCAAATCTGACTTCAGATTCGTAATCAGCGACCCCCCCCAAAAAAAAAAAAAACCGAGTACAGATTTTAAAATCATTCACTTACGTTTTTTACTTTTGACCAGCTTTTTTGGAATCGGCCGCACTGTGTAACGGCAAAATGACAGAGGACTTATAACCTTAAAGAAGTCGTCGTAGTTGTTCCCGGTTTAAATGAGTCATCATGAAGCATCAACGACGGACTGATGGGGTAAGTTACGAAGGAATGACAGGCCTGTACTTTCGTGAAAAGTGGTAAAAACATCAACCCAGGAAGGAAGCTCATGTTGCAAAGGCTTATATTCATGCGCAGTGGACATGCACATGACTATAACTAGTCGTAAAGATTCCCTCATGTGTCTTCTATAAACACGGCAAGTTTGGAGTTTATAACATTTGTATTTCCGAAGTTAGGAACGTTTTACTGCAACAATGTGTACATTTCTTGCAGAATGTTTAGCATTATATATAGCTTTTGTATAAGTCATGCTGTACAACTCAGTTTCGGGCGAGACGCTTTTTGGAACAGTATGTCCGCGAACGGATCTAATATTTTGCTGTTGTAAGTAGTTAGCCTAGTATGTTGTCTAGAAGATGTTGGAGTTTGATTCTGATTGGTTCATTATTAACCGGATTAGATCCAAATATGTAATGTTACTTGTGTAAAATATTATGTAAAAAGCTATATGTATGTATTATAAATTTTTCAGTTCCTGTAGTGGACTCATAGTGATAGGTTCCCTTGATTACCGGAGATGTTCTTAAATAAAGAAGTTGTTTAAATATATTTCATCTTGCTTCATTTCATAAGTAAGTAATATTAGCATTGTGCTATTAAGACTTTCGCACTCTTGATTACCGGGGACGTTAGTCTAGTATATGAGCCTAATAAGCATAAGGCTTGGGCTCAAGTTCATGAAAGCAAGTTGTATGATGGCGACTGTCGAGCAACGTCCCACTGAGGCCCTGAGATTGGAAGAAGTATTGAGAACACATAAAGCTACAGGGTGTTTATAAAGAAAGTAGAAGTTTTACAATATACAATATAAAACAAGCGTCATTTCTTTACAATGTGGAATGCCTTAACAACATTCTCTTTCCTGGGCAGCACTGAACATATCAGCAGAATTCAACTCAAGCACATAAACCAAGCCAACACAAGGAACGCTTTCATACAATGTAAAAAAATTCCCTAGTACGGAAGACTGGTCTACTGTCAGCCTCGATCTGAACTCTTTGGATTACAATTTGTGGGCTAACCTACAGAAGACGGCCTATTTTAAACGCCATGCTGGTTTTGCAGACACTGAAGCATTCTCTCATGAAGGCTGTGATCGTCTTTCCCACAATCATGTGTGATGCAACTGGACGAAACGTTTTGAGGCTCTGTGGGACTGCAATGGTATCTATGATACTTGGTTGTCGATCAAGTGGCAAAATTTCACTGGTTGAGCGCTTTCTATTTCAACATACATACTATTTTTGTGACAATATTTATATCCTACTAGATGCAGACGAAGTGAAAATATGCTTATATACAGCAAAACTCAAACGCGCAAACTCAATCAAATCACACAGACATGTACACTGGCACGTTTTAATGATTGCCCAAATCACATGGAATTAGAAGCACAAACCATTCCTGACAAATGAAAACAAAGCTAATTCATTTGCTTCTGGTATGGTTAATGTGCCTAGAGTACGAGCTAGGACACCATTAAAACATGTCAGTGCACAAACACGCATCATCAAATGTTCTTGTATATAAATTAAGTAGAATTTACACACACACCAAAAGTTGCTTTCTTCCTCTTGTGGTCCTTACGTTATGACAAGTCTCTTGGGCGAGATGTTTTGTAAGTTAATTAAAACATAGCTACGGAAATTAACTTTCTTATATCATCTGGGATAATGTTGCACAGTGCTTGTCACTGATGAAAAAGACGCTTGTCGTCTGAACCAAGTTCCAACTAGTACTGATTTTATATTAAAGTAATCTAAAATCTCAAGCATTTACGCTCTTAACCACTTCTCAACAACTCTTGAAAGTTTGAAGATACAATAAATAATGTTCCAGACTCTAATTCAAGATATTTGCAATTTGTTTGGTGTGGCTGAGGATAGCCTGAAAAAACCTCAATCAGAGCAGCTGGAGCGGCAACTACAAATCTGTAGGGAGTCACTTTTATAAACACATACAAGAGTAGAAAATAAATTGCTTTGGTATTCTCCATTGATTTCGTTGTTAGAATACAGAAAATCGTAGGAACAGCATTTTGACCTTGAAACTTTCACACAGGTTCTCGCTGAAATTAATTTTATCCGAGTACTTTCGGTTACCTCCAAGTAAGAACAGAAGTAAATGCAAAAATGTTTCAACTGTAAATTCTCCACTCTTCTAATAGAAAAATATACTTGGAACTCTTCGCATTTCGTATGTCATACCTTTAATTTCACCTAAATCATCAAGGTTACTTGGAGTTAGCTGAAAGTCCTTGGATAGAATCAATCTCTGTGAGGATTTCTGTGACATTTTCAAACTAAGAAATGAGGTTTCGTTCCTCGCCATGAAATGAAACATTTGAAATCCTAGGAAAACTGAAACTCGTAATTTTTTAATAGAAAGCTTCCGATCTTAAGGAAAATATGCTACCACTGAGCGAATTTGTTTTGTCAACCCTTTTCAGACCGACAAAGAATCAATTTCTTTGAAACACTTAATCAGTACAACTACTACAAGATAAAAATAATTTACCGTGTCCCATATCTGCAGTTTAATCTGCTTTCCATCAATGGTGATCATTCGTGCACCAAACTCAACACCTAAAAATGAAAAGATACATATAAATAAGCAGAGAGATTTTGCGGCTGCAAGCACGCTCACAACAAAAGAGAAAAAAAGTGTTACGATTTTATTATTTATTAATTTTATTATTGCTTTCAGTCATTCTGTCTTTATTTATATTGCCAATCTTCTTTTAAGAAGCCTTTTCGACTACGTGTTACTTCCCCCTCCTCTACACCGCGACGGCTCATCAGAGTTTTCTTGTACTAATCTTAGACATTTGCTTATATAACATTTTTTTATCAGAATAATGTAACTACCTACTTAACAATAAAAATAGGCATCCTTGGCCCAAATGACACTAACTCGACGGCGAGGTACAAATTCAATGAAGCACTGAAAGGTTAGTGAATTCCGTCAGATTATGTAGTTAAAGTGTCCACATGTCGTCCGCGACGATCGACAGGTAACCATACAAGTCCAATACTACCAGGAAAACATGCCTATATGAACACCGCTGTCATGTGTGTTATAAACAAACGTATCTGGGTGAATGGTTTTGTTCAAATCAAGCCGTATCCGCTCTGCCTTCCATTCTATTAAAAAAAAAAAAAGCTTTTCCCCACTACTGTACGCGCGTAAACGTGAAATGTTGTTGGCGACATAAATTACGTGTGTTTGAAAATAAGATTTTGAGAAAGATATACGAGACGAGATGACCGGGGAATGGAGGAGACTGCAAATAAACTTCACGGACTTTACGACTCACCCCTCGATGTTGAAAGAATAATGAAATCACGAAAAAGGTGGGTAGGCCATGTAGCTAGGATGGGAGAAAAACGAAGATTATAAACGATAAACCGGAGGGAAAGAGACCATTAGAAAGACCGAGACGACGTTGGGACGACAATTTTAGACGAGCTTCGAGAAGTAGGTGTTTGTGATGAAAACTGGCTTGATCTTGCTCAGTACAGAATCCTATAGAGTACATAAGTTACTGTGGCGATAAACTTGCAAGATCCATAAGCCATAGAGTAAGTAAGCAAGCAAGCATTAATTTCAACCAAATTTTACATACAGTCCAAGCGCAGGAGCTTTACGTATTTTAAGACACTGGAAAGTGACTGTGGCACGATCTAATTAATAGAAACAGTAATTTTATTGCTTATAACAATGTAATAAATACACTGTTCAAGTTAAAACAACTATCAGAAATAAATAAATAGTTTAATGTTTTAAAGCATTGTAGTAGTATTAGCTGTAGTAATAGTAATTTGGTTGCCACGGTATTTTACTCACCCCGCACCAATGGGCGGGCACTTTACCTAGTTTGTTATACATTCGCACGATTGACCATGACTGTGTGTATTCTCTAACGTGTATGACAAGTACAATCTGAATCTCAAGGTAGTCACATTATTCTGATACGGCTATGCAGCCTATTATTAATCTTCGATTCAATAACTACGGTTTAGTTGGTTTCCTCGAACACAAAGCGCTTCTTGATTACCACTTGATAACTTCGATGCAAAATATTTTTTAAAACCTCAAGCAAATTGTTATATGAATGTTCAAAGATACTGAGAAAAGAAACTACTAACATTTATTAAGAAATAATGCCATTTCTTGATAAGAGTTAACTGTTCTATTTTTACATTGATCTAGGACTTATCATTTGTATTATACCAAATTTTCATCATAATTACAGTAGTGCCACGTGTCTTGTTTCTTCCAAGTAGGTTGCTAAAAGGATATGTCTACATAGTTTCGATAAATGAAGAAATAAAATAAATATTGAAGTTTTTATGATGGCAAAAATAACTTCAGTGCCAAGTTCGATGAAGCTTATAAGAATACAACAAAATTACGATAAATTAATTAAAAATCAATAAAGCTTCAATATACAGTAGTTAAATAAAATAAAAAAGTACTAAACTTCTATGCATCACGCATGTGGATCTAGCCATCATTTTGAATACCCATACCAATGTTATTATTTTATTGATATTTACACCCAAGGAAACACTGTACATACCGGAGACGGTGTACTGGAAAGTGCATTTAGATTCCTTCTGGCATAAAATGGACCTGCAGTTTAAACGTACTTGCTTAGGGCAAAGAAGCATACCTGAGAATAAATCCGTATTTCTTGCAATGTACAAGGTCGTCCAGTCTTGTCCCCGACTATAAATTGGATTCACAGAAGAAGAACTTTAGCAACAAGTAGCGATTTTTGAATCGGCCCTATTTTCACCCACATGATTCACCTACAATTCGCTCGACATATCTTTACCCAGTGTACAACAAAAATCTCAATTAAATACTAAAAGACCTCTACGTGATTTGAAAGTAACACATACCTATAGTGAGATCATGTACCGGCTGAAATCGTTTATCAGTAAACTGAAGCAGCAAACAGGATTTGCCTACACCTAAAAGAGAAATACAAAGCTATGACATAATACAAATATTACATTTTATCTTTTTTAAAAAATAAAAGTACTCTAAAATACATTTTTAGGGACTGTACTCAAACAGTCATGATTTATATACAACTTAAAATAAGAAAATATGCGTTAAAAAAAATCAACAGATGATCCCAATTGCCTACTTTTTTCCCAATATTATAACAGCCTGCCGTGCTGTCTACGGCGGTAGGCCAACGACTCGAAGGTCCCGGGTTCGAGTCCCGGCTAGCTGCTAGTCATTAATTACATCACATAATGACTACCACACCCCTGCTGTCAAGTTGGAAAATGGAGAGTGAACTATGTCTGATGCAGGCACTAAAACCAGTGCAAATACAACCCTGTGCATACGAGCTTGTTTGTTGGTGACCTTATGTCCTTGCGTTCTTTAAAAGTCGGAGAGGTGAGGTCTTTCACCCAAATAACCTTATAACTTGGCTCAAGAGGAGTTGCCATGGCCCGTGCTTTCCGAAAAGCTGCATATCCGCTGTCAGCCAACTCGATTATAAGTCTATTTGCAGGAAATTTCAATAGATACACGGAGGGTGACCTATTATTCCGAATATTACCCGAATTACTTCAAGTTCTGTACCAGTGATAATGTGGGTAGGTATGGCCATGGCCCCTTCGATAAACCCTGTGAACTCCATGGTGTAACAGAGAAAATCATAATTATCTGCAAGTCAAAGGCTCTGCCACGTGTTTTACGCCTCATCCTATGACAACCTTTTCATGGTATGCCTACAGCAACATCATCTGAACTTTTCAAACCTGGCTTCGTTATATCGATGACATATTCTTAATCTGAACCAATGGACAAGAATCATCCGAATTAAGTCCTGGATAAGCTCAACAGCACCTTTCCTGTCAAATCTATCTGGTCCTTCTCCAGGGAACAAAGAACATCTTAGACGTGACCCAAGAACAATCAACTTGGGACTAGCGTCATCAATGTACCAGGGTTGATACAGAAATAAGGTTCCCAAAGAGCTCCAACCGCACGGGAAGGTGCGAGGCGAAATCCGGTAACACCGCTGTGCGCGGCTGTTCCCCCACTCTCGATTCCGCCCGGCTGCGCTTCTCTGCGCCACTCAGTCTTGGCTCAGCAGCCGTCCGAGATGGTGGTGCCCATTGTTGCTCCCGCCAAGTGCGAGATTCTTTCCGTAATTCGCTGTTTGTACGCCAAAGGGACTCCACCCGTGGATATTATATTCATCGTTAGTTGACAGAGGCGTATGGCGACAAGTGTATGTCCGTTCAACACGTCCGAAAGTGGTGCAGGGAGTTTAGTGCCGGTCGGAAGGACGTCCATGATGATGAAGAACGGTGTGGAAGGCCGTCAGTTTCGGAGGCGATTGTTGAGATGGTCCAACGCGAAGTGCTTCAAAACAGGAGGATCACCGTCTGTGAACTACTTGCTCGGATTCCTGGGAGTTCTTACGGTACAGTGGACAGAACTTAGACTGAAAAATTGGGGTATCACAAGTGTTGTGCTCGATGGGTAGCGCATATGTTGACAGCAGAACACAAGGAGAAACGCCTTGCCTGTGCTCGCCAGTTTCTTCAAAAGTGTCAAGATAAGGAAGGATTGTTGGACTCCATTGTTACGGGAGACGAAACGTGGGTGTTTCATTTCACTCCCGAAACGAAACAAAAGTCCAAACAATGGACTGTCATGCCCCACCCACCGTACAGTCCGGACCTCGCGCCTAGCGATGATCACTTGTTACCGAAGTTAAAGGAACACTTGAGTGGCCAACGCTTTCGGAGCGACGATGAAGTCAAAGACGAGGTGAAACGCTTCCTCATCGGGTTGGCGGCGGAGTTCTACGACATTGGGATACCGAAATTGGAGCACCGTCTACAAAAATGCGTAGAAAAAGATGGCGATTATGTCGAAAAATAGAGCAAAGAGTCTTCTTTCCAACGATGTACATTGCTATGAGAATAAACAATGTTGTCTATTTGTAAAATTGATGGGAACCTTATTTCTGGATCAACCCTCGTACCAGAGTATGTAATGATCTCCATTTCAATAGCTCACACACGCACCATACTAAACGCTCTATCTCATATATATTCTTCGTATTTGGAACTACTGCATCCCTTCTGATGACCTACTTATTTAGACAGCTGGTCATCAGCTCTTACAGACTGCATATCCTCCTCATCTCATCCGTGAAGTTGACAAACTATTTGTTTCAGAAAAGGTCTAATTTATTTTGTCTTTTCATATGTGTGTCGGGTTAGTTAGCAGCCTACAATCGTTGCTAGGTTTTTTTTTTATTGAGATTTTCAGCCAATGACTATGCTTTTCAATATTATATTTACCATTCATATACTTGTTCCATTAAAACACATTGGCTTTCAAAAGTTGAAATGACCTTTTGCAGTTAGGCCTAATGCATTTCTAATTCCGGATTCTGTTACCAGGTAATGTTATATTTATATGCAAGAACGAAATCAGACAGAAGTATTACAGACATGGATATGGTAGAGATCCGATCGTTTCCAAAGTTCCTTCGTTTGTGTCAAATTATGCATTCGTTTAATAGTTAAACATATATTGACATTGTACGTTGTGCATGTAAAATCTTCACCAAAAGAAAAACTCTAAAATCCGTGTCAAAGAGCCACTGACTTCGAAGGTCGGAGGCCGTTCGTCATTCCCAAGCAATGTATTAAAATAATATTATATATAATTGACATATCCAGACCAATATTCTATAGTCTGTATCAAACTTTTAAAATTGTTTTGCTTGAGTGAGGATCAGCGCCGGGATCGGAACCAGAGATCTGCCATATGCGAAAAGGCCGCGCGCTGTTTCTTAAATCACCAATATGATTTCAATAAATTGTAAAGCTGTTTTTCTTTGGGTGGGGAGCCGCTTCAGGACCAGGATCTCCTGGAGTTCCGGAGAACTACCGATGCTGGTTCTCTAATCAAGATGTAATTATAATCTAACAGGTTTTCAATAAATTTTCAATTTTTCTATATTTATAGCCTTTACACCGCCCTAAAGCTACAGTTTGTCATGTCTAAGGAATGAGGTTCCTCGAAGTGCACATTCGGAGGCTAAGGATGGGGAAGGTAGTGGCCAGGGCCTTAATGAAGATACTCTCCCAACAGTCGCCTGGTGAACTGAGGAAAATCCGTAAAATTCGTCACGATAGCGGGCATGACCAAGACTCTAAAATGGTCCTTGCACTTGACTAAATACTCCCCAGTTCGTAATTTTTTTTTTTTAAAGCTAAACTTAAATTAGCTACAGAAAGTTGTCTTTCAACCAATGTAATGGCTCGATTCGTTAGGAATTGGGTCCAAAATAACACTTCTGCACACATAAGTTCTGCTAATAAAGATTTCTACCAATAGTTTAAGTCACAGAATATATACGAAAAAGAGAAAATGGTCAGCAAACATGGTCTATGACTTGTGAGAGGAATGGGCTGGGGCTAGTTTTCGCCGTAAGACCATTTCCGAAATATTTAAGTCACATGTTAATTGCGAAAAAAAAAAAAATCATAACTAATTTACGAGTTGAAGCGGCAACTATGGTATTAGAATATAAAATCGGTTATGTCTGAGAAATCGTCAGTCGGCGACCACTCTTTCGGTGAAATGGTGAAGAAAAGTGGCCCAAGCTTCTGTCTAAGTATACCCGGGATTCATCTAGTTTAACTGACGAAATGCCTGGATAACATTACTCAAAGACTGGCTGTCAGCATAATTCCTCAGAGGCAATCCGAAGTTTGTGAAATTGGACCACGTGGGTGTGCCTGTTAGTAAGTACGGAGTCCGACAGAGAGGTATGGTGGTTTTGAAACGACTTGCGCGCTGCGGTGGGCCGAATATGAACTACAATGGTTGAATGTACTCGTTGCCACATGCCACTTCAGTCGCAATGGAGCCTTGGTCTGTAGCGCATCGCGTGTTTGTTTACAACGCTTTCATTGAAAGAGCGTTCTGTAGTGGGGATGTCGAGTGGCCTCCTTGGTCACCTTGTGACCATTTTTTATGGGGCTACCTAAAAAGCAAAGTTTACATAGAGAAACCACGTACCCTTGAAACCTTTTCCGATACCGTAACGCGAGAAATTCAAAGGGTTTCGCGTGCCATGCTTTGAAGGTGTATGGACAATTTCACCGAACATTAGCCATTTTGTATCGGCATCGAACCCGGGTCCTTCCAATGACAAGGCGAGCACCTCTTCCTGACATTACAATGTAGAGAGCACTTTGCATTTTATTGATTTTCAAATAGAAAGGAATGTCGATGGTCAGGTAAAAAGTTTTACAACGTGAAAAACTTCTTTCTGCATCACACGATGTTATCAACACAAATTTGAACTTCGATGAACAATTAGTTTTAAAAATGTAACGGCGAGGATTTATTTGTATATATTAAAATTACATACAAATTTAAAAATGTATGCTGAAGTTTAAACGTAGAAAATACAAGAAATTACGGAAAACATCACTATTACTGTAATATATTTACTTAAAATCATTATACACGAAATTAATTTGTTAGACAATTTGTAAAATATATATGCAGGGAAAAAATGAATTTAAATGTGTATTTAAGTATAAAATGTGCCAATATATATATATAAAGTGAGAATAAACATCCTAAACCTGATCATAAACACTCAGTTTGCCCATGTATGAATACATTTCAACAATTAAGATGAATCTTAATTAAATAGTTATCGGGTCCCATTTATTATAAATGGTATACAAGAATATCCTGTTATTTATGCAATTTCACTTTTGAAAACTCCAGTAGATCATACATATTTTACACTGATACAAATATTCAAAGGCTAACCCCCCCCCCCACACACACACACACACTTCTGACCAGCAATCGCCGCCCATGGTATAATACATAGAAACACAAGATCCATGGTGTGCGATAAAAGTGATGGGTGGGCTCCAGCCATCCCTAGAAGATCGGTGGATGGGCCCAGCCTCCCTTGTCCACCCTGAGCGGAATGGAGAGCAACTTTCCATATTGTTTCTCACCGTATTTTCACTTTAAACCATCGTAGTGTGTCACATTGTTTATACTTGAATCGTTTAGAACTAACGACACCCTTTCTAGCGACTTTAAAAATGGAATCCATTCTAGCGTGAAAACTGCGCACACAAATTAATTCCGAGGGAGCGAAGGCTAATTAGTTGAGGTCAGGTTAGGTTATTCTGTTTTTCACACGTACAAGGAGAGTTCCGTCCTTCAGACTATTTCTTTGATATTGCAACACTGTTACGCAGGAAGGATTTAGAGAACTGGTCCATCCTACGCATTACTTATTTTACGTTAGGAAAGTTAAGTTTACGCTAGAAATAGTAAAACAAAGTTACTAATTACATAAAGAATGCAGTTTATTCCTGTCGACGCTCTTGTTCATGAGAAAAACAAAACGTTCTTAATGTCACAGTATAGGGTGGACCAGTTTATCTTCTCCCTTGCCCTGTTATACCATTATTTAACGTGAAAAACCCTGTCTACAACCACACATCGGTAGTTCTAAACCTCTCCCAATCTACGCTAACTTACCGTAACTCACGAAATTAAAATAATTAATTCGAGTACAAATGACGCACTTACACAAAACTGGAATAGAACTCTCTACTTATATCTCTTTCAAGTAGCGCTTTTAATATTACTAGCATAAAATATCAGCAATATGATGGATAAACTTTACTTCATGGCCAGCATCCTTCCGTCAACTATTAAACCATATATACATACGCTCTATACCACTTACCCCTTGCAAATATTAATCACAGACACTTCTATAAACACCTGACAACTACCAACAACCCGAAAACTGTTAGAAATAGCTATATCATTATCATGTCGTTAAATATACTTTAATTTTATTGAAAACATATTGACCCACACTTAATAAACAGGGCGGCATACGAAGGAATGTTTATGGGACAGTTCGCGTCATGAATGACACCCATTTTGCAATAAAAAAAAGGAAAGTATTTCGAGCGGGGTGAAGAGTTGGGTTAGTTCAAGTTAGGTTGGATATCGTACATCAATACGCAATGTACATGGCGTTTAAGACAAACTACGTGTTTGTCCCAAACGCGAAAGAAGCTTAACACTCCCTAGTACCACTCGCCACTTCACTCTTAGGGTATTATTGGGTTTCAAAACAACTATAAGATTTTTTTTTTTATTCATCTTCCACCTAGTTTTTCTTATTTCTGGCACCCTAGTGCTCTTATTAATAATCTATTGATAAACTTCACTTGGACTATACACTAAAAACACACACATTTTACACTTTACACACTGCCGGCACCCAAACCCGTGTTCAAGGGAGGCGTGGGTTTACGTTTGTACGTTCATATCGCTTAAAACATAGTGCTACCCTTCGCAAAATAATTTTCTAACACCATCTTTCATCAAGTTCTTCCTGTAAACTCACCTAAACATAAGTTTCGCTATTTCTGGCCCCCGAAACCGAACTAGGGCCCACTCTTTATTTGACAATTCCAGAACTCGAAACTTTGCGGGGCACAAAGGAAGATGAACTCAAAATGATTTGCATAAATAGGTGGTCTGAAACTTCGTGGTTAAGTTTTACTTTATCTACACCAAACGACACCACCCTATTGACCAATATCATACGGTCAACACCAGTCGTTCTTAAAAATTAATTCCCACTGTTACTTCCATACGCGCAAACAGATATCTAACTATCCAGAAAATAGTATACCCCCCCCCCACCACCACGAAAATAATTAATTCGGAAAATACGCACTCCACTCGGAGGAATACTAATGGCAGAGCGAACATTCCTCATATCCTATTGCAATTTAATTTGCCGAATTTCGTCTTAAATTAAGAGAGACCACTGGAACGTGGAGGTTAGGTGCGGTCATGTATCTTTACATTTTTCACTCTCGGAGCCGGTTAATTAGAGCGTGAAAGAAAATGGCACACATCCCCACCTAGGGCGGATGCATATACAGTCCCACGTATATCTACGTATTTCACCCTGTTAGTACTGGATCATGACTCAAAGTTACTTTAATTTGAGTTTCAATACTCCTACACACTTTGATAACATAACCTTTCTCCTGTAATTTTTACTGCCTTTGGTGTAGATAAAGTAAAACGAACCCAACTTCGTATTCAACAAATAAAGTTACGTCCATATTGTTTTTTACTATGGCTCCACTCATCTAAACGGCTTTAATTAACCTATATCACACTACGCTTTGTAGTATAAAAGTACGTCAAGGGCGTCATTATGAACTTGTACAGACGATCAAAACACCTGACATTTTAGTATGGCCCTACAAGGAAATACAAAGATCATAAGAAAATACAAAGTAAAATCAAGCGTATTGTTTTTACTTCTTCATACCTCCAGGAACGGAATAAAACTGGGATACTCTTTGAATACTCCCCGAGGTTATTTTCATCTGTATCAATGAATTATGTGCTAAAGACGTAAAAAAATTCGAACAATTTTGATCGTACAATAGGCTTTGTCTCAAATGGTTATAGCACAACTCATGTTCAACAGCATTGTCCTCTCAACGTTTCAACTTCTTGCACACGGTAAAATATATTCAATTACAAATATTTACTAATTTTCTTAAATCAACACAGACCACAGTACTACTTGGATTATTAGGAACAAAATTCTAAACACTAAAATTAGTGGAAAAAACAAGCAGATGCAACAAAATTACTTAGAACTACGTTACGTAGTTCTAATATATCTATTGCTTAAAATACAATCTAATTACCTGTGTCACCTATAATTATATATTTAAACAAGTAAGCGTATGACATATTGAATGTATTCCCAAAAAAACTGGCCACTAAATTTACACCCAAAAGATAGACAATCCAGTCAATCCCTTGTCTTACGTCATGGGAATAAATACGCAACAACAGCTGTCCATAATGCCTACGAGATGAAACAAGTGAAGCTCTTGATGCGATGAATACTGTACTGAAACACGACAATACGGTGTACTTTTCTGTTTCCATAGTAAATTCATGTTTTTCAAGACGTGCAAAATTTGTGCAAAATAGAATATGTCATTACCTATCTCTCTCTATAGACCACAAATTTAAAAATGAGAAAACAACGGAAACGAAATGACTCAAGAAAATAGCGATACCCCGCCAGATAACTCCCCAAATAATGACAAATCAAGTACACAAACAAATACTACTCCTTCTGGTACAGCTACACCTGTACTTGTTGAACAAACTGTACAGATACCATCTACACAGGGTAACGAATCAACTGCAAACAAAAATAGAGAAGTAAATGATGCTAGAACGCTAATAAGTGTTTCGTCGCTTACGAGAAAAGCAACCAGACAAAGACCTACAGTTCTCGAATCTCATGGTTATCTCCTGGGTAGCACTATAGGAGAAGGATCATACGCACTCGTCAAGGTACAGTGAACCTGTTTATATTTATTCAAATTGGTCAAAACGTAATTATAAATAAGATTTTCAGTGGTGAAATGGTTTTCATTGGCGCGATTTCTCCCGTAGCAACATGAGCTTCTGCTTAACTAACTGGTGAAGGCTCTTGGTTTGTGTGAGTGGTCCCGGGTGCGTCCGAAACATGATAAGCATGGGATGAAACTAGAGCCAACCAGAGATTCATATTTAGTCAGACGACATTTGACATCATGTGTTTACATTTGTAGGACATGAAATTATTTCATAGCTAATTTGGATTTCTATTCAAATTTACAATACATGTTTGAAAACTCATCCAACGAAATTGTCACGAAAAGAAAAATGATTTTGTAACTCACATAAAACTAAAGCTGGTTCATACAATGTTTAGTTACCCCGACGAATACACATGCAAATTCATTGGTTTTAGGTAACTAAAAAGGCTCAGGCCGGGGTAAGGAAAGGGAAATGACGCAGGAAGGTGTCGACCAGGGCCTAAGTTGAGGGAATCATCCCGACATTTGCCTGCTGTGACTAAGGAAAAATCTGGGAAAGCCTCAGTCAGTATGGTCGGCTGCTGAGATCGAACCCACGACCTCTCAGTGCATGGAGATTCATATCACTAGATTTGTCGTATTATCTGTAGGTGTTTTTTTAGTTTAAAAATAATTTGGCCTCACCAATGCTTTATATATATAATCTTCACTAGTAGTGTTATGCAATATAATGTGCTTTGCTCATTGCGATGGGTCAGTTTCGTTTAATGAAGAATAATTTCCTGTGTCTTAAAATATCGCATAGAAATGGGACGCGAACTCTCTGACACTATCATATGGGAAAGTGTCATATTTTTTTTATTGGAAATATCGCTACTCAAACATCAGCAAAATATTTTAAAAATAATGTTAAAAGCAATTCCTACCTGGTATGTATGTCAAGAGAGCAGTTCTTGAAAATATTATTTGAATCATAAAGGCTGATTTCCTAACCAACATACTTCTTGAAAAAAATTAAAGGTTACTTTTAATCGTTTTATTTTTTAAATGTTTTTTTCATGGGTTTTGAAAAATTGATTTTTAGTATATTGTGGAAATATTATTAAAGTGTTTTCGTTGTATAAATTCCCACGTAACTCTCACAGCAGACTTTTGAAATTGTCTACAATTCAATTTATTTTTTATTTGTGACGTATCCAAGAAATGTCATAGATATTTATGCTATGCTCTTCATCATTTCAATGGCCTGAGCCACAGATGCTTAAAGGTCTTAAAATAAATTCGAATTCAATATTTCTATTTTTATTACAAATTAAAACAGGAAAGGCGCCAGTTCCTGCCTTTTCGATTTGTTAATGTAAAATTCCCTGTCTTAATGTATTGATTACTTGTTAGTTGTTACTTTAGCAGTGAGATAGGATACTAGGCTGGCCCATATAAAGATAAAGTTTACCAAAGTGAGATAGGAGCATGCGTCACAGCGTCATTTCATTAAATAAGGAGGTCACGAGATCCGGTGATGCAAGTCAGATAAAGCGACAATGAGTCGTTGCCCCCACCATCAAATACCTCATCCAAAGAACGTCGTTTGACAAGCTGTTTATGGTAGGTCGGCGTCTACCATATTTTGCTGAAGACTAAAATTTATATATAATATTAGCGGCGTTCGGATTTAGACTTGTACGGTACTTCTTGTAAATCGGACGAATGGGTGACGCGCCAATGCACAGTGGTAGGAATCTCCTAAAACATGGTCAAAAAGAAAATTTGATGACATGTGCTTAAAGTAACTAGAGTAATAAGATTTTCTAGAGAAACAACCATTAGTGATCACACATAAATCTTACTGCATATCTCGTAAAGTGTGATGTGTACAAGTTGTGTTGATAAGAGGGTTAATTGTGATTGCGCTTGTGGCGTGAAAAGGTAGCGGTGGCTGTACCATTGCAAACACTGACTGTACCTATTTCAAGAAGCGTGTGCTGCTGTAGTTTTTGTATAAGATACTTAGGGGTGTGTGCAGTGACGTAGCCAGGGGGTGGGCACTCGGACATGTACCCCCCTTACGAGATAAAAATTAATCCTGGTAAGAGTTGTAATCAGTGGGCACTCCTTCCCTAATTGCAACATACAGTTTGACAAAGACATATTCACACGGTAAACACATGTTACAAAGTTATTTTATGTATAATTAGAAGTTATGAATTACTACTAAACCTCTCAAACAGATCAAATACACTATTGAGCAGAGAGGAGAATAAGGGTACAGATATTAAACTTATGTGCGCCCACAATGCTAATAACTCTCGACAACAGGTGAACAATTTGTTTACAGCACGTGCGTCCAGTGCAAAGCTGTTTCCCCATAGCCTTTCAGAAGCTAAGATTTCGAGTATACGCAATAGAAGCTAAGAAAGTACAATAATAAAAACAACAATAACCATAGACAATTTTCAGCTTCTGGAGGGAACTGCAACATTTCGTTTTCGTGACGATAGAGGACAAACAGATAGAGTGCCCACCCACTGTACACATATAGACAAATATTCAAAAATGAGCAAAAGAGTTGCTCAGAATACCTTGAATATTTTCTTTACAAAATTCTAAGAGAATCGCTTATGGAGTTTCCGATTATGGTACCAGTAATTTGCACACAGATGAAACCCAAGTATTATCATTAAAAACGAATCATTTGAGTCGAGAATATGAGCATAGTGCGGCGGGTCCTTCGGACGCGAGTAACTGTCTGTTGATCGATAATCCTCCATGCGATCTTTACCTAAATTCAAATAGTGAAATCAGTAACAGTTTAAAATTTAATTTTTATCGAGGTATTGGGAATTAAAAAATATCCAAATGAAACTGTCGAAGATATTTTCGATGCGTTATATATTTTCCATATCTGCATAATCTTGTCAACAAACACAAACCACAGCTTGACAAACACCAGGTGGAATGTCTTAAATTGAGTTACCTTGTGCGAAACAATATTGTTGAAGGAGATGCAGACTTCAATTGCTCCATCTGTAGACCTTTATGGCGATGATTTGCAGGAAGTAGTATTGTTTAGACCGAATTTCAAATATGGCAAAACAAGTGGGAAAATCTTTCTCTAATGAAGTGTCCTTGTACTGCTGTTTACAGTCTAGTACACTGCTCAAAAAATTGTGTCTTAATATCTACACTCTATTGGAAATTCTCATAATATTGCCGATTACAACTCGCGCGCCTGAGCGATGTTTCTCAAGTTTGAGGCACATCGCTTCAAATGTTATACTCGCTCTTCAATAACAGCGGAGAAATTGAATGGTTTGACACATAACTATACTAATGTAAATGTCAGGATATTTTGAGTCAAATGGATAGAAACAAGCAACGTGTGCAAAATTTACGGCAAGGAATGCCAATACTACTAAAATTTTCCTTTTATGTCAAAATGTATCCCTTTTTCTTCAGTATTCTCCAAGGGAGTATTCCTGATTTTCAACTATACATCCGTTGATAGAATTGTTATAAAACGCGCTTACTTAAGGTATATTTTGGGGTTCTCATGAGAGTGATAGTTTACTTATACCTTCGCTCGATACTTATGGAGTAGACACACGTAAAAACTAATTAGTAGACATGAATTATAATAATAATAATAAAATGCTTTCTCCAAAAATTGCAAATGGCTTCACTTTATGGAAAAGTTTTGCTTAAACGAAACTGTGCAAAGCCCCATCTTTGAATTTGATTTAGACCTACTTGAACATGTATTTCGCGTGATGCTTGATTATTTCCAGTATATCGCTCACTTCTCAACTCATTCCAAACCAGGGATTCTGCTAGGATTTTCAGTTTGTTGAGGTGTAAAGCCAGAGGTAGGAATGATGGTATAAGTAGAGTTTTGTGAAGTTTCTATCGATTTTTAGCACTAAAAGTTTTAAAGTTTAGGGTGTACTCGACGATTTGGAGGGGTGACATTCATTGGGGGATGTGGGTCTAATCACTACACTTTTGCTTTTACTTGTTTCGCTCAGCTTATCATAGAATAAGAGCTGAAAAGTTTCACCTGCCCTTTCGAAAATCCTGGATACGGGCCTGGGTGTGTGCTTTGATTTATCACGAGGAGTAGTAACATTTGAATGGGAATATGATAAGTTTCGCATGTATTCTGAAACGTTTGTACGTAGGTGCCTATTTGTGCGGTATCAATGTATATTTAGAGCTACGAAAAAAGTCCCACATTATCCCGCAACGAAACCTTTTGCAAAATGTAACTAAGGCTCTGAATGTTTTGTCTGTAAGAGAACCTTTGTCCATCTTTGCTGCCCATCGTTGTGAAAGAGATGAACATGTACTAGTATGTTCGGGAGAATATAAACCTGCATTTGCAGTACTGAAAATTAGGGTCTAAGTAATGAACAAGAAATATGTTACTTTCCCTCTGTCGATTACCAATATGAAGCTTATGCGCGAACAAACGTCTCAGTAACATTATCAAAAAGAAGTCACGAGTACATTCATACATTGCACAAAAGCGGACTTTAGTCTAACAAGTCTTCTTGTGACGTATGAATATTTCACTCATATTTTTCCTGTTCTATATAAAAGTGTACTCGTGAGTTTCTCTGTTTGAAAATGTAACTTAGACGTTTGTTCGCGCATAAGCTTCATGTGTCGTATCCATGATAAATAAATACAGTTGAAACGTGTTTCATTGAAGACAAAATATATTGAATGATTACGAAGAAACTGGCAGGTTTAATAAAAAAAAAGTGCACCATGATACAGTCGTTGACAATCAGAAACATATCTGACATTCTGCATGAGAAACAGAGAAAAGGGGTAGTATTAGATATCAATCGTCTTATTAACTATGTAGGTAGCTTATTCGAGATGAATAATAAAGATTAAGAAACTATGAAACTTCTTAAATGCAGAGTGGCCTGAGTCTAAGATGCTTGAAGGCCATAAATAAAATTCATTCATCCATTCTTATAGGCAGAGCGCATAAAGTTAGTAATAAAACTTTTGCTAAATCTGGAAAGTGGATGAGAACCAGAGATCACTTCCTGAAGAACTATAAGCAGTGGTAAGATCTGAGGTGGAATAGGTACTTCTGGCAGAACTTCTATAATTCTACGATCACTTTCATGTGGTGAAGAAATACTCGAAGAAGCATTTTAAAGATACGCTGCAGAAGTAGCAACATTATGTATCAGAGAAAATATATCACTCTACATGCCTGTAAGTGCCCACAAAATATTGATCTACGAACATTTAATCATTTTCTCCGCTGAGCTTCTTATTACCGAGGAAAAAAAGAGCCAAGGAATCAGGAAGTATAGAGAACGTTTTGCTAGAAAATCATCCAGAACACAAATTAATCATAACATGTTCAATAGGTTATTGGTATCTTCAGATCCACTGATGACGTAATTTTCAAAGAGATGGCCTAGAACATGCTCCTATTTTCCTACAGAACTTCTTGGACTCTTAAAATTTCAAACTTCGCGCGGATAAGATGAGTGTTTTGAAAATAGTGTTGGTAGTACAGAAGAAGCAGAAGTAATTGCCTTAGACTTTCACAGTTGTTAATTACAATAGTATTGTGTTATCTGTTGTTTCATATTTAACAATACGTTCAACATTCAAGTATTGATCCATTATCAACTTCTATGTCACATAACACAAACACCATGGTTCTGTTCAAATATCATCGTTATAGCGATGATGATGATGAAGAAAATGACTTTGTCTTTTTCAAGTTACCGTTTACTATTATAAATATAATGCTATCATTACATGTTTCATATCATTACTATTCACATACTAGGGCTTCCATTTTCTTTCATCTACTATTATTACACTGCAGGGTAATGCTTACATCAAATATTATTTCACAAATACTTTCTTGTAGTAACTATTTGAAGCCGAGACTTTTATACAATTTTAATATGATTGCAATGTCCTCCTTACATTCCATTTTCATTCAGCAAATTAATCATCTTGGTACGCGTATAACTCAAAATAGGTCTACAGATAGTTGACTTTGGATTACAGTTCACATATTTACTGTTTTTAGACACTTTTCCAAAAATCAGACTTTTGACTTTGTTTTCGAGAATTCTTAACACTGCGCAATGCTGTGCCATTGGTGAGTATTCCTTTCCTTATATTTTTCTTTAAGTTTTGCGGGAAAGAAGAGGTAAGCAACGGGGAAGAAGGAAGCACTAGATGTAATTTAAAAGTTGTCGTGAAAGGGTTCTGGAGCTGTCTTAATTTAGTATGTTGGAGGGAAATAGTGCGTTGGCCTGTAGTATCGCAGATAACACTCAAACTTGGTATTGCATTGCTTCAAATTTGCTACAATCTTGCAACAAACTTGCTAGTTGACAAGTAACAAAATCGTTACAAACGTTGCACGCCAAACTTGTCTTGTAAAACAACAAGCCTGTAGCTTCCATTGTCTGCATTAGGGTTCGGATCTAGAATCTTCAGTTTTGTTTGTAGTCCGTCACACTATCGCGCTCTCTCGACTATGCACTGCTCTTTCGCGCCACTCCCGACTGTCTGCTATTTTACTAGTCTTTTTATGTTACGAAGAGAGTTTCGTAACATAAAAGTACTAGTAAATACTTCATTCAGCCAGAACCGTGCAGTATGGCCAGATATTGGCAACAAACGAATCTGAGGATTCTGGCTTCGAACCCCATTGCAGACAAGGAAATCTTTTTCCGCCATTTTGGAGCAAGTTTGGCAAGCAAAGTTTGTAACAAATTTATCGCTTGTCAACTAGCACCTTTGCTGCAAGGTTGGATCAAGTTTGCCAAACTTGCTTCAAGTTTACTGTGCTATCTGACATTAGCACGCGGTCGTAGAGACCATTTTCCTCCTGAGTCGTCGTAGAGGACGGACGTGCTTTTCTCCTGCTCTCTGCTAGAGGTGTCCATGATGAAGTGACTGTGAATGTGAGCTTTCAAGTGTTTTAAAGCTGCAAAGTCTAGTGAATTTATTTTTATCGTTGCAAATCATCTGTGCAGGCAGCTAACTTATCTGTGTTGTGCGTATTTAGTGAAACTACGTAACCATGGGCATCACAAACAATGAATGAAAAAAAAAATAGAAGATGTGGTACAGCGTGATATTTCAAAGGTACTAAATGAACAATTTAGTGACTTGGACGAGAGAATTGCTCTCTCTTTCGCTAGCGTGAAGGTACAGGACATGATAAGAGATTCGCTAACTAAAGTCATCTCCACCGTAGTGGAAGAAGCCATAAAAAAGACAAAGGAGGCATTTGAGCTAGCAAGCATCAATGAAAACTCTCGAGAAGAACATAAATGATTTAAAACAGTATGATAGGAGGCTAAATCCCATCGTACATGGTGTAAAGGAAAGTGAAAACTTGGACTGTGACAAATTAATACAGGAAATTCTACATAATAAAGTGCAAATTCCGATTGAACCTTCTGCAATACAAAGACTTGGAGCGATCAGACGCAATATACAGTGTAGGCCTTTGATTGTCAGATTCGTCTCTTATAAAACTCGCCGAGATGTACTCCAGAACAAAAAGCGGATTAAGAACACTGCCCCTCAGATCTCTATAACAGAGAATCTCACTCGCACAAACCTTGAGCTATTTCGTGCAAGTAAGTGTGGACTTTTCGAGCGCGTCTGGACAGCTGATGGTACTGTGAGGATTACCAGTCTTGACGATGTAAGAAACCATGGTAAGTGAAACTGTAATATGAAACTTCACACGAAACTCATATGTTTAAAATCAATCAACGCTTGAAACTCAATATTCCTAATTGTGTAAATTTCTAATTTTTTTCATTGTTTTTTTTTCAGTAACTTTCATTGTATTACTGGTATTTATTCACGTGTTTTAAATTTCTCTATTTTTTTCATCTCTAACATGACAAGATTCTATGAAAATCAGGACATAACCTGGATTTTCTATTTTGTCTCATTCTCTAAGTATTTTCAATTTCAGAATGGCAATTTACATGTATTTTGTAATATGAATGATGGCTTTCCATGTGTACTGACCCTGAATCGTAATTGTAACTCATTTGAACATCCCTATCTGGGTGATGGGTTAAGAGACCGACAGTAACAGTAACAGTAAGAGTTCTCTCTTCCTCCCGCATGCTTTCTCCTCGTTCTTGCATCCTCTCCACCAACTACTTCTCAAGATACCCACGGGGGGATGACACAGAAAACAGCACATTCGCTGCTTCTGAGGTTAACGACCAACCAGCCACCCTGAGTGACACAAATACCAGCACAGTCAATAAATTCGTGGACTGGCACCTAGGATATAGGCAACCAGTAGAACCCAGATTTCGTCATGGTTGCTGTGCTCGGCGTAAACGTCCACACACACAGAGACACTGACACAGACACTTACACAGATCCACAATGACCTTCAAAATAGTCACCATTGGCAGCGATGCACGTCAGCCAACGTTCGTAGAGCCGTTGAAAACATGTTTGAAAAATGTTGGCGTTACCAGACATCTCTCGTAGGGCATCCTTTGGGCAGTGATGATCTCCTCGGGAGAATGAAAGCGACGTCCACGTAATTTAGCTTTCAAGCGGAGAAAGAGATCGAAATCGCATGGTGCGAGATCAGGTGAATATGGAGGATGTGGCAAAACGGTGATCTGCTGCCTTGCCAGCTCCTCCTGGTCAAGGACAAAGCTATGTGCAGCAGCGTTGTTGTGCAACATGCAGTTCTTCCTGCGCCAAAGTTTAGGACGCTTACGACGTATTGACTCGCGTAGGCGGCGAAGGATCTCTTTGTAGCGAGTCTTGTTGACAGTTGCTCCTTGTGGGATGAATTCCATGTGGACAATTCCCTGCGAGTCGAAAAACAGTTCAAACATCACTTTCCCTTGTGACCTGCTTTGTCTCGGGTTGTTGCGTTTTGGAGATGATGGCGATTTCCAGGTGGCTGCTTGTCTCGTTAGTTCTGGATCGTACATGTTTCATCTTCTGTTATTATACGATTCAGGAACGTTCCATCAGCGTCAGCACTACTGATCAGGTCACCGCAAATGGTCATCCGCTCTTGACGTTTGTCTTGTGTCAGAATGCGTGGCACACTGTGCTGGGTGACACGCGACATGTTCAAATCCGTCAGAATTTTGTGACACGTACCATGGCTGATCCGTACTGCTGCTGCGATGTCGTCTACCGACTGGGAACGATTAGTGCGTACTATTGTGAACTCTTCGATCTTTGCCACTTAAACACAGTACTACGGCCCAGGGCGTTGTCACCGTACACTTACCTAATCATATGCAATGTTTCTGTTGTGGATTTACCTAGTTTTTGACAGAACTTGATGTTTGCCCATTGCTCAAAGTGTGACATTCTCCAAGTCCGCCGCGGCGCCTTCAACTCCTTTCACAACAGAGACAGTACGTCTGTTTACAGTCTGTGCACACACCGGCCTCTTACTGGGTCGAGAGATGAACTTCCACTGATTCCTCCAGGACGTCACGTCTCAGCTGTAGTGCACTACTAGCGCCGCATTGCGTCCAGTCCACGAACTTATTGACTGTAGTGGTAGAAGATTTCTTAAAAACTTACACCCTTGTTTAGAATACGTAAGGAAATATACACAGCTAATTATGTTTTTGTAGGACACTTAAACATTCGTAGTTTACGCCATAAAATTAATGAGATTGCCATTTCAAATTAAGTTCAATGCACTTGTCTCTGGCTATAAGGGAAACATGGACTGATATATCAATTCTGGACGAGCATGTTAAATTAAATGGTTTCAAGATGTTCAGATTAGACCGTGATTTCTATGTAGTTTCTCCAGGCATGTAGATTCAATGTAGTCAATACGAAACTTAGCTATTTTTCGGCTAAATATGTCAACAATGGCATAGGCCTACTCGAAAGCAGTAGGCCTTTGTGTGTTATATGAGGAGATGTGTGCGTATTTGTTATCTACTCGAATAGTGTAAATTAACTAGTTTTTATACTGGGTATCTGAGACGACCATGTTTGATGTGGATATAACATTTTTTGCAAATATAAACACTGAGTTGTGATTTTAACTGGTTTTGCATCTGTATCTCATCTGCAAGAATCTCCTCTTTAATATATAAAGGGTAAATAGTGAGTGTGGCATTGCTAGAATTGAAATCAGAGATTAAAAATTGAGTTATACTAATATCTCAATCTTTTAAATTTTAAGGTTTGTAAATGTAGTTTTGTAAATGAGCTACTGGCATTAATGTTGTGTTTAAAATTCGTCATTTTTACTTTTTGCTTTTTCTATTTTCGGCAGTCTTGATACTGCTTTCAATTGCTAAGTGCTTGAAACTGTTGCAATATAGCAATCCTTTGGTGTTATTGCTCTCAGCTGTCAGTGAAAGGAGACAGTGAACTGAACAAACTTTACAAAGCAATTATGACATCAATGTAAATTACTCAACCGTCCATTGACGCGGAAGGAAATTAACGGTCTTATCTGACGGATGGTATTATCGCTTTTATTTCTTCCAAGTTTGTTTAGTTATTCAATTAGAACAAGGGATTTTGTAGTTGTGTACGTACGTTACAAAAGTCTTGAGTCACTTCCTTCTATATAGATGAATTTGGCACCAAAGTTTTCTAATAATTTTGAACTTAGCAAATGTCGCCATCGTCAACCAAATACACTAAACCTCTGGAGAATAGCCGTCTCCACGTGGAAAGTTAGGACGATTGGAGGGTGACCGAATTTTGAGCTGGGTGGTGGGGGTGTCGGAGGTTAAAACCGAAGTCTCAGCTGTTAGTTTGAGGTTGAGTGAGGTCTAACCAAATGTATACTTATGTTGCCAACTCTACATTATTATTATTATTATTACGCAGCCCATGTGATTTAGTTCCAAAGCTCGCTGACTACTTCACAGCACTGAAAAGTCGGACACAAGTTAAAACCCTACACTGACTTTTTTCTGAGGTTTTCTTATTTTAATCAGGCAAATACTGGGATAACATCTTGAAATGTACCGTACTTCTCAGAAATACCTCTGGCACCCCTTTTAACTTACCACATTTTTTCAGTAAGTTTATTGCATCATAAAACTAAACTTCACTAATTATTTCGCTATAATATGGTATAGATATGATTGTTTCTTTTTATGCTTCCTGTTGAATGTAGGTTAAGTTGTCTCACAGGTGTTAAATCTAACGTAATAATCTGAGCTGTAGGAGAAAAGAATCACCACTTGAAACATTGCGCTATGAAAACCGTGAGTGGGAAATTGCAAGTTGTATCGCTTATGAGAAAAGATAAATGCAAGTTTCTTATGCAGTGGCAAATTGTAGGCAGCGTGACGGAAAGGACCATCAGTGGTGGGTACCTCAAAAACTTTCATTAATCACGATGAATAACATCAATAGTTTATTGCCAATATTACACAGCTTCTGAAAGTTAATCCTCTAGAGTTAAATTTCAGGGATTTAAACCCCAATCTAAAGGATATTTACGTTCAGGGATATTGTACAAGAGTGAACTTGGTGAATCGTAAGCAGACGAGATAACCCACTGACGCCGAACAACAAATTCGAAATTACTAATAAAGTGTAATTTGGAGTTTGCTAGTAACAATACATTAAGTATCTGATAACCAGTTTAATATTTTTCGTCTGCACTAATTCCCATGTTAAATGAGTTTTATCTTGTCAGAAATAAAGTAGCGCTATGAATATTATATTGCTAACTCATAATATAATAATTTCACGATTTAATCGATTTTCTACTACGCAATATGATCGTTGGAACTCAATTTATCTAAATTTTGATTTTCAATAAAACATCGAACTTTAACCTTAACTAGTAACTTTAACTAACCTAACTTTCTCGACAAAAACAATGGTGGACGGAAAACAAGAAAGGTTCGTAATTTCACATTCACGTAATTTTTGGTATGTCTTCTAGGCAAACTAGTCCTTGTGCCAGAAGCCAAAAAACGATGTTTTGGTATAAAATTGCGGGACCAGATGAAACTTTCAGCACTGGCATGTATAGAGTACGAAAATACGTGCTAGACATTCCAAAAAGGTAACTATCCAAGATGGCGGCCATTCGGCCGACGCTATTTATTAAAATCAATATATCTCAGCTACGAGTTATCGGATTTCGATCATTCTTTTTTTTAATGAAAGATATCTTAATTGGCTACATTTATGTTTGTGAGCAATATTTTCGAAAAATCTAATAGTTTTTCAGTAAAATGTAATAATGTTTCATTTCAGCCTAAAATATTTTCTTATTTAATATTTAACTTTAAAACGACTGGTTTTAGATAAACTTATTTCCTTACAAAAAATATAGTGTGTAACTTAGGCTTTAATTTAAAAAAAACGATCAATTAAATCCGACAAGTATAACCAGAGTTATGGACAATTGTTTGAAAATTTCTGCAGTACGAGTTAGCATTATGGAGGCACTAATGCGTGTAGAAGCTACATGATGATTTGTTATAAAGTGCAGGGAACAAATTAAACTTTCAGCTCTTGAAAACTGGCACGTATAGAGCATGAAAATACGTGATAGACATTCCAAAAATATAGCTATCCAAGATGGCGGCCATTCAAAATGGTGGCTATCGCCAATTTTCAATGATACATATATCCGCATCACATATCTCATCTCTAAGTTATCCGATTTCGATGGTTCGTTTTTAAAATGAAAGATAATTTCTTTGAGTTCAATGACCAATATTTTCATAAATCTAATATTTTTTCAGTTAAATATAAAAATGTGAATTTTAACCGAAACCATTTTTATTAAATTTTTGACTGAGGCAGATTTTAGGTTAGGCGACAATTTCTTTTCAAAAAAGGAGGAAAAACAAAATTTTATGCATAGTATTTTCTTATTTAAATTTGCATAATATTTTCTAAAAAAATGTTAGAAAACTACTATTTTTAGATAAATAAATGCTTTTGCAAAAGACACTGCTTTTATTTGAAGAAAAGAGCAGTAATACGCTAATTTATCTGAACCAGAGCAATTACTGCGTATTTCTGTAACAACTGCAACACAGGATGGCAAGTACAACAGTTTCTGTTGCAAATGCTCCGGCGATCAAATTTATGCATAGCTTTCCTTCGCTGTCCTTTCTCCATTCATACTCTTCAGCCTCTGGTATACTTAAGAGTATTTTCCAAGTCTTCGTATCTAAATCGCTATCTGGAAATTTGCGCGTTCCAATGCATCCTTGCATGATGGTAGTTAGCAGCAATCAAGGATATAAATAATCCGTCTTTGGATGTAAATAATTACATCGCAGCCCATTGGCACTTCCAATTTATATTTTTTTGGAATACATGTCACAAGTAAATTTCCAAGTGTCTTAAATAATTCATCTGGAACAGTTCACTCGATTCCTATGCTTCTAAATGGTGACATTATTTTGTGCTGTTCCAGTAAACCTTTTAATCTTTCTTTGTCCTGCAAATTCATTTACACTGTCACAGCCTGACTTGAATGGAATCTTATTACAGCTGATGCTACTTCTTAATAAATTTCTGAGACACTTTGGCCAATATAAAGTACTTTCAGTTAGCTTTTAACGCCCATCACAATGCATTTACTTGCTTTAACCTGTTTGTACAGTACAACAGAAAACCAAACGTTTTATTAGTGGTGATTTCTAAGGTCCAGATTATCGGATATTATTGCCCTTTTCCTCAAATTAAAGTATATATTAAAAGAAGCGTCTTTTGAATTTAATTTTAAGACCTTTAGGCAACTTTCGGTCAGACAGGATGGATGATGAGATGAATTGGTGGAATAAAGAAACTGGGAGGAAACGGGAGAAGCCCGAGAAAAGCCACGCATACGGTGTTAATCCACCACAAAGTCCACAACGGAGTAGGGGTCGAACCGACCACCCCTAGCATCAGAGGTGAGCGCTAAACCATTAACCTACCGCGGCCCAGCAGCATTTTGAAAGCAAATATCCAAAAAATATCGTTTCCTAATAAGACCTTAAATAAGAAAATAATAAACGTTTTTTGTCAATTTTTAATTTCGCTTAATAAACCAAAACTAAATATACTTAAGTAAATATTAAATAAGATGATTTAGGTTAAAATGAACATTTTTAAATTTAACTAAAAATCTCTATTATATTTATGAAAATATTGCTCTTAATAAAAATTGAAGGCAAAGAAATGAACTTTCATTTTTAAAAAAGGAACCATCGAAATCTCGTAACATTGAGAATTGGCGATAGCCACCATTTTGAATTTTCAAGCAATTGTCCATATCTCTGGTTATACTTGTCGGATTTAATTGATATTTTTTTTAAAGATATATATTGTGTATGGACATAGGTTTATCTAAAACCAATCGTTTCAAAGTAAAATATTAAATAAGAAAATATTTTAGGCTAAAATTAAACTTTTTTACATTTAACTGAAAAATTATTAGATTTACGAAAATATTGCTGATAAACAAAACTGTAGCTAACGAAAATATCTTTCATTTAAAAAAGGATAATTGAAATCGGATAACTCGTAGCCGAGATATGTTGATTTTAATAAATAGCGTCGGCCGTCATTTTGAATGGCCGCCATCTTGGATAGCTACATTACTTGAATGTTTACGCATGCTAGTGTACAGGTGCTGAAAGCTTATCTGGTACCCCCGTTTTAGACCTAATCTTCATGTAGCTTCTACACGCATTAGTGCCTCCATAATGCTAACTCGTACTGCAGAAATTTTCAAGCAATTGTCCATATTTCTTGTTATACTTGTCGGATTTAATTGATCTTTTTTTTAAAAAATTAAAACTAAGCAACACGCTATATATTGTGTATGGACATAGGTTTATCTAAAATCATTCGTTTCAAAGTAAAATATTAAATAAAAAAATATTTTAGGCTAAAATGAAACGTTTTTCCAATTAACTGAAAAACTTAGATTTACGAAAATATTGCTCATAAACATAAATGTAGCCAATAAAAATATCTTTCATTTAAAAAAGAATGATCGAAATCGGATAACTCGTAGCCGAGATATGTTGATTTTAATAAATAGCGTCGGCCGCCATCTTGGATAGCTACCTTTTTGGAATGTCTATCACGTATTTTCGTGCTCTATATATGCCAGTGTACAAGTGCTAAAAGTTTCATCTGGTGTCGCAATTTTATACCAACAACTTGTCTGCTACCAGGACTATACCTGGTATAACTGAATAATGTGAAGAAATGTTAATATGTGAAACTCACATTGTTATGGACATAAATGACATCGTAATGTTAGAAGTGACTGCCTCCATTGAAATCATGTAAAGGTTAAGTTTCGTTAACTGGATATAATTTGCAACTTATAACTTTCATGTTGTAGATTAACCTTTATAACTTCTTTTGTATAAAGTCTAAAAGATTATTTCTTAAAACTAAATTACTTTCAATTTTCATAACTTTATGGTTTTCAAATGAGTTATCTAATTAAAAATCTTACAATTTATGTTAGTAAAGTATTTATAATGGACAACAATTATTAAAGAATAATTTCATTTCAACACTGACCATAAAATTCTGAAACTATCCATTGAAACTTATTCTACGTAGAATTTATAGAAAATACTAGGTTCCTTCAGGGTTTGGTCATTGCGCTTATTTGCTATCATACATATTTTAAGGAAACAAAATTAATGTAAATATTATCATTGTGGGAAAACCCAACTACCTCTTTAGAATTATGTCGACATTGTAAATTAAAATAGTATTTATCTATAGTATTTTAAAACTAGTTGAATATACACAATTTAACACATCTTGAACAAGAGCAAGAAGTGTAGTATATTACAAGAAGTAAACACGATGAAAATGTAGATTAAATCTTAATATTCTTTAAGGAATTCATTCGTATAGGATCAAATATTTCTCCCCATGAAGATAAAGGTCCATTCGATCAACTTGACCAAAGTACACATTTTTAGGGCGGCCATTCGTCCTGCTTTTAGTCGTCAGTCTTGTATTTGATCCTTTATCCTGTATCCTGTTTAACTATCGATCAAGACGCTGATTTGTCCTTCTTTTAGTTGTCTCATTGAAAATGTTTAACTTACAATCATTCTGATGGTTTCAATCTTACTGTTACACAACATTTTCTTTACATTCTGTAGAACTTCGTAAGTTAGTAACTATAATTAACTAATGATGTTGGTGAACTTATTATGCACAAATGCATTAATTATGCTTCTAATTACTTGTTTTTTGGTATTTTAATTGCTTAGCAACCACTACGAAAGGCATGGTTAATTAAAAAATAGAGCTCCACACCTTCCTGCATTTCAATTTCATTATGCTTGTCAAAGTCTTCGCCTTTTTAACCACTTATCCTCTACAAATTTCGCTAGCCTGGTAATGGAAAGTAAATCTGTACTCAAAGTAATGGCTACTTAGTAACGGGAATTCTTGGTTATGGATTGAAATAAATAGTTCTGTCTTCAATGGAGATGCCACCAACATAATGTTTTTTGAAGTAAGACTTTTGATTTGGCATGCATTCAAAGTAAAGAGGAATATTTACTCCTATATTCAACAACTTTGTTCAATGCTCCTGCTCAATGTTTCTTGAATTCTGTGCTGGCAATCTTCAGAGAGAATTCATGTATTTATATATTTTGGTTATTATATATATAATAATAATAATACACAGCCATATTCAATCCACTACTGGATGAGGCCTCTCCCCGAAGGGAGGAGTTGGTCTACTGCTCCCACGCTGACCAGACGGGTTGGGAGAGGAGAGCCGATATATATCAGTGTACATTCTCTCACGTTGGATTTGTGCTTTCTTGAGTAAAAACGCATATAATGTATTTTGAAATAAACAAGCTTTTGTTTATACTGAGTAAGTATTTCGATTGCTGGCGATGGGAAGGGCAACAACACTCTTGGTCAAAGAAAGCTTGCAAGTCATCTTCATATGTTAAACATGAGCACTATAAAATAGTAATTCAAAAGGATCTCAATCAATTGTGTGTCTTGTATGTTTATTCAAATATTGTAATTACCAGTGAGACAACTACAAGTGCTGAGCGTTCACCATCTCTATATCGTCTTAACTTACGTACCGAAGTGTTTCGTACAGTATTAATATCACTGCGTGATAGATGGGTTCTTTTCTAAAACAAAAAACGGTTATAAATGACAATTCATTTGAATTTATGTTCGTATTGTACACAAAAATCGTTTTGATTTTCCAAAATTAGGTTTCTGAAAAGGATTAACAACATTGGATTTTAGTGTAGTATTTGGTTGTCGGTTTTATTTTTTTAGAATCTCATTTGTATATATTAGAAAAACTATGCAATAATATGCTTTTTTAATGTTAATATTTGATATTGATGTTTAAAACAAAATCTTAAGATTATTGAAGCAAATCTAAAGGCTGGGTTTCATCATGGTTAAAAAGTCGACCTTTAGAATTCCTGTTTTAAAAATTTAAATAGTTTCCTATTATTTGTAGTTACCTATTCCTAATTTCTCCTCAATTTTTAATATTAATCTTTCTTCATCATTTAGTGCTCTCCCGAAAGGTGATTTTAGGGATCAACCTGTAGTTTCCAATGTTTTAAATATATCTTGAAAATTAGATTCAAGATTGAATTACAAAAGTAACATATCTAGAAATAGAGAACACACGGAAAACATGCTGCTGTTTAATCTCCTAGTGTCTAAATTAGATACTACATAACTCTAAGATGTAACAATTTCTACGTAAGAATTATGTTCTAGCTGTACAGACCTTTTACAATTATGTCTAACGTTTATTTAAGAGAATGAAATCTTTGTTTTAGGATGGTGGTATTAATCAAGTTTCGTTCTATCCATATTTCAGGTAGCCCAATCGGAAAGACATTCCTCTAAAGTAGCAGTAAAGATTGTTTCAAAATTTCAAGCGCCTTCGGATTATTTACAAAAGTTTTTGCCTCGTGAGATTGAAGTGGTTAAAGGCTTAAAGCATCCGAATCTTATTCGTTTTCTTCAAGCAATTGAGACAACTCATAGGTATGTAGAAGAGGGGCTACTTATTTTTTATAGAAGGGGGAAGGTTTATGTAAGGAAATCATATTATTATTATGTTGCCATTAGCACTTAAGTTTGACGACACATCCCCTCTTCCGCCATCGTAGTTACTATGCATCCTGTCCGGACGAAGGCGTGGTATTACAGATAAAAAATGTATGTAAAGAAAGACGATGAATAACATTTGTGTAATGCAGTTCCAAAAGAAGTTCGAAAAAAGAAAAGTTCCTATGGACATGCGCGAAAAATGTGTATAGTGTCGGTACCGGAACTTGTTGGAACATCGTAAGTGGCTTATTTAAACAACATTGTTACTTGTTGTTGTAAGAAACATAATTCAAGCTTATTGAAACAAGTAGTTATGTGAGGAAGATAATAAAACTGGAAATTGATTGAATTTTATTTCGTTTTGCTGCTGAATCTCGCTTCACTGAGCTAAAGTGACATCACGTGCCAGGACTGTTTTGGCCGTAAGCTAATCTCGGCAAACTCGCACCCTTTTACTTACTCTTGCGATCTGATGAACGAAAAATAAATTGCGCTTCTAAAGCAAATGAGTCCGTGGTCTGGTTCCACGTAGACTGCTCTTGTACACAAAAGGATACCTAGAACATTTCTTCCGAGAATAGTATGAGGCTGTCCAAATACTTTTTTTGCGATGAATTTACGTAGTCGTCACTCTTGCGTTGCCTGTTACCTTACATGTGTATCGAATGGTAGTTATTTCTATAGTATTCTATCTAAAGCATCCAAATTATCATAAAAGGTCAAGAGATTTCGAAATGAGCCATGTTTTACGTGTAATACAGTCTGTTTTTCCTCTTTGTTGAACTTGTAAAAATACTTTTTTTACCCACAGTATATAGTTTCCCTATCTACAGTATATAGAAACTTAAAATTACGGTATTAACGGCAAACAATAATTGCATCCAAACAGCAGTTTGAAGGGTATATTTCCTAGTGCAAGTCGACTCCTACTTTTGTGTGAGTTCTTCTTGTCACTTATTTTTCTTATATATTTTTCTTTTTATTAAATTATGTTAGTATATGACAAAATCACGCCTTAAAGACAGAAAATGACGTTTTCATTTTTTCTTTTCTTTCTTTTACTAAATTGTCTTTATCGATTTAATGCACGAAACTCCAGAAACAACACAAGTAATGAACGAATTAACTCTTTTAGCCAGGGGAGAGGTATTATACGTGATGTAATTTATATAAGTACTGTGGCACACGAGTTTTCAGGAAGGTGTTTATCAATGAAATAGATTTGCCAAAGGGAGAAGCTTAATAGAAGGGGAAAACGAATGACAATGTACTCTAGAAATAGGAGAACTGACTTCACCTTATCATTTGGACCCCACATTAGGAGGGCCCACTTCAACCTTGGGGGCCCTGTCCTCCCAACCCCCCGGGTTCGGCGCCCTAGCCCTCGCCCCCTCCCCTGTGGGGTGTCGAATTGTTAAACTAAGATTGCTAATGAATTGATGCCAAATTTGCCTACTTGGAGGTATTCAATACGGTAAACAATATTATGGTGTGGGTTGCTCAGCCTGTAAGAATATACTGTACCTGATCTACTGATTTTCACATGTCAGCAATTTCCAACCGCACCCAACTCCTAGGGTAGGGGGGTATTACCAGTTGCCCCACAGTATTTATTTCCAGATTGTGATATGTGTAGTAAGTTTAGTTGAAATTGGTCCAGGCGTTCGAGAGTTATGGTGGAACATACACACATATATACAAACATCTATTTTTATATATATTATAGATAAATACATTAATTTCGAAAGTTGTTTAAAAACTATATAATTTATATTGAAGGCAGAGACGTGTGCACAGGAGGGGCAGAGGGGGAAGCTGTCCCCCAATTCAATGTAAAACGTTTAAGTAAAAACAGACTAGAAGGGAACATGTGACACAGTCAGTCCCGTACACGAGGGAGAAAGGAGGACCGAAAGAACATCTTCCCTGAAATCAGATTATAGAAATCAAGTGTCCTTATTCAGCTAGAAATTGTGTCAGTATTTCGCAAGCTTGCGACATTGTGCAAAACTTCCCATTGTGCAAGAAGATTGACGAGCAAAAGCACAGATAGAAGAAATCACACTTTCCGAAAAACAGACGTATTACTACCAAATACAGGCAGTTACATTGCGTGAAAGTGGAACGGTGCTACTTAGTTGTGTATATCCCGAAAGAAATGATTGTCTTGAAGATAAGAAGAGACGAGGCTTTCATGGTCAAGAGTCTGAATAAACTGTTTTTCATTCATTGGGAATGCATTTTGCCTGCATATGTAGTAGACCCGCGATCCGGTTGTCAGAAAAAAACAATGGAAGAACCACAACGTATTATCGAAACAATAAGAAAGAAGCAGATGGACTAAAACAAAAGGAAAGTCTGCTTCTTGAAAAAAATAGACATTGTCATTGTATGGTGTTACAATAAAATAAATATTTCATTTTCACTTAATTTTGATAGCCTATTTATTGAATTTTAATAGGACAATGAATTTGAATTTATTTAATGATCGTTAGGCATCTAAGGCTTAGGCGGGGAAAATGATGCAGGAAGATGTCAGCCAGGGCCTAATTTGAAAATACCATTTCGGCATTTGCCTGGTGTGACTGATGAAAACCCTGGAAAAACTCAGTCGGCACAGGGATTCGAACCCTCTTACCTCCCCAATGCTGTAAGTCTGCGACGCCACCGCCTGGGCCATGGCGGGTGGCTAATACGACAAGACTGGGATTCTTTTACACAAAAGCAAGAAATGTTGACATTTCCCTGAATTCCTGAAAACCAAAGTGACTCTCTATACAGGGTGGTCGCTTTTACTGAAAAATAAAATCTTTTATTTTTCGTTGGTATTAATGCTAGCGTGATATTTCAAGCTTCGCGAGATAAATACAAAGTAGACATACACCCTTATACACAGTTTATAATACACAACGCACCATTGTTATTTGATTTTCTCTCTCGGTAATACAAAAATTTTGAAAGGTAATTTGTGCCTTTGTACGTAATACACACAAATGTAAAGCCACTTTAGCATTACATATCAGTTTTATTTTAAACGCAACACACAGGTATGCATTGCTCTTTACATGTGAAGGAATGTTGCAGCTATTTTTTCCGCTAGAAGCCCGATAGGGAGACGCCACCTCTCCAATTTAACAGAACCATTAGACATTTATCGTTAAATAGAGCAAATCGTGAAAAGCTAAACACACAGTCACCAAATTTGGGTTTCACATTCGTTGAAAAAGTTCTCGCGGACATAGCACGCAACATTCCAACCTAATGTATTTTTGGAAGCACACTAATGTGTTGTTGTGCATCCTGTAATTCTTACTATGGGGAATAAATGTGACATTTTTGCGATTTTTTCTACATGTTTACAGTACCAATTGACGTACATAATAGCTGAAGTTAGGATATCGTCTCATATTTATCAACAGATGTCGTACCTGTCGAAGGACGTTCGAAACCATTTCCTTCGGAGCAACAAACGAACGTACCTTCAATATTTCCTACCCGAAGGGAGTAGGAGTAGTAGGAGAAAGCCGCAAATAGGCAAATAGCACGCAGAAATAGTTTCTCTATGACCAGGGACAAGCCGCATCTCTCAATGTGTAAAACTAGTTCAGTGATGTATGAAGTAATTTTTTAACATGGGGAATATAGGACTTTCAAGAAACGTAGACATTAGCCTAAAGGCTTAAAAATGGGCCTCAATCACACTAAATTCAAAGCGCAGAATTCAGCATGATTTAAGCGGAATATTTCATCTTTTGGAAGAAGAAAGAGCGATTATTCTTATAGGATAGATTTTCTTCGGAGACGAGACGAAGAAAAGACGAGAAATTTCCGCTCGGAAAAGATGGAATCTATGGTAGTTCTTTTCGATGGGAACGTAGACATAAGCTTTTTTAGACAAATTTCCATCTATTCAGATAAAATGTTGAACTTTTGAACATGAAAAGACGCAATGAAATGAAAACATAAAAAGATGCAATAGGGACATTTATTCATAAGTAGTAAGAAAGAAAAGTAATGTACTTATCAATGAAAAAAGAGTAAAAGAAACCAACCTAGGTGGGATTTGAACCCGCTACCTTCCGGCCCTCCCATCGGCAAGCCAACCAACTGTGAGAGTACGCCTTCGAAATGTTTTCTTTCGTCTCGTCAAATATTTAAGAACGTTCAAAGATTTCTTGTACATATCTTACTTCTGAGGTCTTCCGGTATATTTTTGTCACTGAAAAACGTTTTCAGTTTCTCTGTTGTCATTTTTAACTAATCGCGATAAACTTCACAGTGTGGTTTCGTTTTTCGATAACCTTCGCGGTTACAAATGGCGGAGAACGAACTTGGCTAGTAGTCATGATGCATTGTGAATTACTCTAAAAATATGAGAAATCGCTCATTTAAGTTTGAAGAATAAGTTACATCCATAAAGCATCGGAATTCCATCTAAAAAGATCACATTTCGTATCCAAAATGAGAGCGTTTCGTTGAAAACTACTCTTTATGATTGAAAATTCCGCTCTAAAAGAGTGGTCTCTCTTTTCGCTCTAAGAAGATAAAAATATTCCTGTCTTCCTAACTTAGTGTGTAGCAACAACGATCGTAAAAAACAGTTAGAGCTGAAAATTTGGTGGACAATCAAGGTTAAATGTTTTATCTTGTATCTGATTTTATATACTGGTTGAGAGCTTTAGAATTATCACCGCAGTAAGATTTCCGACATGAGCACAGGGACTGTGATACGTTTCTTGTGTGTTAAACGTGATGCTTGGTGTCTGCATTACGTATATATATATATATTTTTTTTTAAATCTAACCTGACTCTCTAAACCATTTCTGTGAAGTGTGGAAATGTTGTATTTGGGTACAACAAAAAAATCCTAACTGGCTTTCTTACTATTTCCGTATAGTGTCTAAAATATTAAAAATACAAAAAGAACCAAATGGGAGCAACTATTTATAAGTATAAACAACAGGGTGTGTTTCATTAATTTTCGTTAAGAATTGAATTGACGATTCGTTAAATTACTTGATGAGCTTTGTGAAGGGTTTCACAAACTTTCACTATGATTTTAACGAATAGTTAATTAATGAATTTAATGTGTTTCAAAGGTCTTTAACGATTCGTCAGTTCTTAACGAAGATTTGTGAAACACACCGTTGAATTACATGATGTTCTTTAACTAGCAATTCGTTAGAATTCTTAGCAAAGGTTGATGAAACCCACGAAAATTAATGTAAAAAATAAAGTTCCTTAAAAAAAAAAAAAGACAATAAAAAGTACGTGACATGGGCACTAAAAGTAAAACTACCACTGGGAATCTTACTCCAGCGATAAGGTCATGTTTAAGTACAGCTCTATTTTATTTCTCATCTATCAATGAATGTGCAAATTTGCTAGCTTAGATTTATATTTATACTTCTTCTCAGAGTGTATATAATTATGGAATATGCAGAAAACGGCAGCCTTCTGGACATTATTCGGAGGGATAAATTCATCGATGAACAACGAGGAAGACGGTGGTTTCGTCAATTAGTTGATGCCATAGACTACTGCCATGAAAGAGGTGTTGTTCACAGGTAGGCATAATTATTTTTTAAAACTGGTTTAAATAAAAATGTTATTGACAGTATTTAAAGTTAGGCCCGCTTGACACGAATGCATTTATGCTACCATAAATCTTAGCGTTAATAGCAGTGCAAGCACGTAATAGCAAGAATATTATGAATTTATACCATAGCATCTTGCTCTTGTAGCATTCTTGCCTTCACACGGACACTACTGCTATCGCTAAGATTTATCGTAGAATAAATCGATGCCAAACGGGCCTATTCGCTTTTATATAACTCCTATCATTTGAGAAGAAAATGTTCCAATGTGTTTTCATTTGTTGAAATTATTTCTATATAGACGAACAATCATTTCTTTTCTGAACATAAAAGCCCAATTGCACGTTCAAATTTTCTATCAAATTCGTGGAATGCAATGTCATAGAACAGTAATAACACTCCATACACTATCAAGAACTTGTGCTTCCACCTGTCAGTTATACCGGTATGACAACATTAGTTATTACTCGAACCGATTTAAACCGATGACAGCGCAAGTGTTCTTGATACTATGGACAGCATTAGGAGTGTCATTTTCTATTTTCAATCTATGACAATGAATGTCGAAAATTTGATAGAAAATTTGAAAGTCTAATTGGTCACTAATATCAAAATATTCTAGTAAATAGGAAATACAGTATAACAGTGAATTGCCATTTAAAACAATTTTGTGATGAATAGTAGGCCTACCCTTGGTAGGGTAATTTAGTGATATTTTTATATTATATGAATTTTATATAAAGAAGATTTTTTGTTAAGCCACCCTTCTAGGCAACGTTTTCCACTAATTTACTAAGATGCAATAAACACACCGTAATTGAAAAAGCAATGAAAACAACACTTAAGGGAAGGTTATTTGATGATAGTGGTAGGTTACTTGGTGACATCATGAATTATTAACCAGAACTTCACCTAAACAAATATACATGAAACAAATGTATCACTTTGATTCATTAGACAATTTTTCACAAGAGTCGTCGCACATTGGTTATGTCTTCGTCAGTGTCATATATATGACAATTTACATTAAATGATTGCATGAAAAAGGTGCACTGAATTCAGCTTGCACCTGCTTTGCTTTTAACATCTTGTGAATACTAAAATCTACATTTCGTACATATCCATTATGCATGTCTGAAGAGGTGACATTCACTTCGGAAAGTCGTGGAGAAAATTCATCTGTTTTTCACGGATTTAGATAAGGCTCACAGGCTTAAAATTGACTGAAATACCATAAGGACTGTGTAAAAACATTAATGGAGTTTAAAATTTTCTGCCCTTAAAATTTTTAGAGATTCTTGTAGACAGAACGGCATACAGAAAATAAAAATTAAAGCATTTTCCATGGATTTTACTTGATTTTAACTTACCCGTAAATAACAACACAACGTTTCTCTTGTTAGATTTTTACCATTGACTGTTCTTTGCTACGCAGAGCAGGACATGGCACAGATAGTGGATTCAAAATAGATGGCATGCCATAAAGGTTAAAGTGAAACCTAGTGGTAGTTTCGAAAGGGAACGGACTATTCAGTGACAGGTCTTCTAAGAATTATCACCAAATAACCTTTCCTTACCCTACATTATATTCCTCGTATAAGTGAAATTACAGAAAGAGTAAGTTTAAAAACCCTCTTAATTTATTCAACTATATGATATAAATAAACTTATTCAATTATAATATATATTTTGCAACTTTTTTATGTCATGCTTTAAATATTCAAAAATAAACGCTAAGATTAGGCTACATTGAAAAAATAAATTTCTGGTATATTTTTTTTTAATATACTTTTGGACAGGGTATCTAGGTAGACCTGGATATTCGATTTCACGGGTAATATCCGGGTATCCTATTCCAAATTCTAAACACGTGTCAAAATGTGTATTTCTATTTTCAAAATTCCTACAAAAAATAATTTCATTACTATGACAGTATACTTGCTTCAAACTTTTTTCTCTTATTATTTGGGCACTTCCGTTGCTAGGCAGATCTGAAATAAACCAGACCAACTAGACACACCATATTTTTTTTTTTATAACAAACACACTATATTCTGCTCCGCTTGATGATGACGTTGATTCGAACCTGCAAGTAGTAATTCTTCAGGCTGCACAAACACGTTCAAAAATGTCTTAACATTTTTCATAATCTGTTAAAATGTGCCGATGACAATCGACAAGTTTATTGTTTGAAAGGAGGATAATTTTTCAATTGAAAATTTTAAGGTTGTTTACCAATCGGCCGTAGTTCAAATGATAGAGCGCTCGATTAGCAACCGGAAGGTTCTGAGAACAATTCTAGCAGACGTCTATCCTGACAGGGTTTTTCAGTTTTTTCTGTCTCACAAGGCAAATACCGGGATGGTACCTACTAACTAGACTCTGGCCACCAGACTATCTTCCAACATCCTCTTCCCACACCCACCCTGCTCGGTCTTAGCCTTAGATGACTAAAGGCCATAAATTGTTTCAAGGCGAAAATTTGGTCCAACATAGATCTATTTTTCTTAATTTACATTGATCATCTCCAGTAATTTCATCTACGTCCAGTAACACCTAACCTCCCGACTAATAAGAAGAAAACTGAAATTAAAAAGATACAGAACTGTTATTTTGTCGGTTGAGAAAGACGGAGTACGACACTAGCAGACGAACATAAATAGCGTGTGTTTGAGAATAAGGTTTTGAGAAAGATATACGGAAACGGGGCGAGATGACAAGAGAATGGAGGAGACTGCAATAATGAAGAACTCTACATACTACAGGATTCATCCCATATTATAAGAACAATAAAACCACGATGGTTATGATGGGCTGGCAGTGTAGCTCGCATGGGAGAGAAACGAAGATTATATTCCATCGTGATTAGTAAGCCGGGGGAAAGAGGCCGTTGGGGAGAACGAGACGTCTTTAGGATGACATTAGATGTTCATAATAACTGGCTTGATATTGCTCAGGATAGAATCCAAAGGGTTTGAACGTTTGTTACTGAGGCGATAAACTTGAGAGTTAGTTAAATAGTAGATTTAAGGAAAGTCAGTCCAGGTGGATGATAACGGACTGAAGATGTTCGAAAAGTCAATCTAAAGAGGGCCTTCATTATATCCAAATAATTAATTCTGTGGTAATGCTATAATATCCAATGTAACTCGTAACTTGTTATCCATGGTCAGTACAACAATACTGCATCAAATTATTTTCCCATTTAAACATTAAATAAACATACAAAACAAAAGACTTTCCCCGTAATAGAATAAGAAAGAAGCAAATAATTTAAACAAAATTACTTTCAAATAATTATATCTAAAACCGATTATTTACCCTTTAATACACAAATCGCTTAGTCGATCTACTATTCTTTAAAAAGTATCGTATATGCAGAGTTAAAATTGCATATGAAAAATAACAAGATATATAATACATTCAATCCAAATCTCGACTATTATATTACATATGCCGAAAAAAAATGAAAATATAATTATAACAGTAAAAACAGTATTCTTGAATACATCTTAGGTAAAAAGAAAAAAAAAGTAATGGAAAATATAAGTGATCCTTACAAAGTTACGTAGTATTTCTTTTGGAATAGTATGAACAGGCTTTATATTAGTATGTCTTCGTAACGCTTATCTCTGAAATGCAAACACAAACATCTATATACAAACTTTACTTTAAGCTTAGAGTGACTTTCCTTGTATATACTGGTATCAAGATTAAATTGAATGAGTGGATATGAAATACATGAACATTTTACATTTTGACCAAATTAAGCTGAGAGAATATAATCTTGTATGACCTAAATACATCATTTTGGCCCATCAAATAAACGAGAACTCGTTCCTCGGTCATAACTTTTACGAAGGTGAGAAACCCTAATTCAAAACAGCGGAAACAGTTTCAAAACTTTTATTTTCGATTAACTGAAGAACTCTTTCTAACCCACCAACGCTGTTATCAACTTCGTTTCAAGTTTAAAATATCTTCAGTACAATAATTGGGAATACAGTACAAGTATTGTATGGATAATATTTTAGAAGTAGGTCAATTTATATTAAATTGTTACATTCCACTCAGAACCGGAATTTTGGTTCCACTCAGAACCAGAATTTCGGTTATCTTAAGAATAAACTATCTACTACATATGTAGATCACTGCTCATAATGATTTAGTTATTCTCAAAATTCAATGATGATGGTATGATCAAAGATCTTCTTCGAATTCGGTTGCAACTCACGTCAAATTATGTTCAAGTGCAAACGCCTATTCCTGCTACTTCAAGCTCTGATTTTATCAACTGTGTTTCTTCTATAAATTTCTATTATATTATAACTTGTTTAATAACTTTCTGTAGATAATATTATATTCAACATAATGTATGTGTATCTTTAATATTGTTTTTTCCTGGAAAGCTCTGAAGAATATTTTGAGCCCTTTGCTTCTGAGCTCCTCTATGGAATTAAATATTAACTTTGCAGTGATATACTGCAACAATTACAGTGTCTATCATGTTCCCTGATACTGTAAGAAGATCATCAGCATTTTCTTAACAGCCCTAAATTTTCCTTTCACAAAAATATGTTAATCGAATTTTACTTAGTTTCTTGCTCGTACTTACACCTCCGTCAACAAGTATTTGGCCATCATTCATTGCTAAATTAAAGTGATTTGTGTTTGTAAATAAAACTTAAAAATGTAGTACTTGTACATTTGTAGTAGACGTTTACATAATTAGCTACGACAAGTCATTACAAGAAGCAGAACTACATTTAAATTGAATTTTATTTTCTTCAATACGACCCCCTTTATTGTTTTACACAATATGTTCATTCTACCTACTAGTTTTTCAAGTGTTGTTGCGGTTATAGCAGTCCATATGTCCTCTAGAAGCGTCCACAGTAGTGTCTTGAGTGTAGACCAGTGCTGACTTACTTTGCCGTCGAAACTGATCCCACAGCAACTCATTCAGACCGATGACTTGTTTTACCTTTTTAGACTTGTACAAATATTTTTTTTTTTTCATAAATTTGACAGGGCTTTTGCATCGTTAACTTGTTGGAAAGTAAATCAAGGGTCAGTGAACCTCTCGAGTCGAACGTCAAAACATACTTCATTAACAATGTTTCGAAGCCTTCCTTCTTTAGAGTTCCTTTGACCAGATTTCTTAACCAGATCGCTCACAGATATTCCGCCAAAACAGCTCGAAGCCATCACGAATCTCCCTCTGTGTTTCACTGATGTTCCCTGGAGCTTCCGAGATTGTCTGTCGAACTGATTTTTAAAGCAAGCTGTTCTTCCAGGGACAAAAACTCTAATTCGGACTCACCGCTCCTAAGCGCATCTTTTTCCGTTTTCCATGTTCCAATCTCTGTGCAACTTTGTCAATTACAATAGATTTTTGTTATTAATGGGTCTTAATAATGGATCGACAGTCTTCTTTTAATTGTAGTAACACTTACCAACATATCGTAGCTCTTATAAACCACAGCATTAATTTTGGGAGTAGTTAGCGTTTGTTTTGGGTATTTTATTATCAGTATGTGTCGATCCTCTGCAAACTTGCTCACTTTAGAAAAGTGTTTCCCAACCTGAGGTACATGACAAACGTGTAAGGGATCCGCAATACTTTGACGTGTAACGACTATTTACTGCCCAATATTTACATCATAATTTACAGATTTCCTTTTATAAAATAATTTTAAAACAAAATTGTGTTTACCACGAAAACCAAATTAAAATCAAGCTCAGCAAACCCAAACCAGCGCAATAAATAATGAAAAAGCCGATCTGGTAGCCGTGTAAGCTGAGGCGCGAAGCCAATGACTCGAAGGTGTCGGGTTCGAATCCTGGCTGGGGCATGGACGTGAATTTTAACTAATCGTGAGGCATTCATAATCGTGACGAACCGAAATCAAAATTACTAAAAATGGCACATACTAAATAAAATCAACAAAGTTTTACAAATAATAAACAACTCATTATATGCCCATCTATCCTCAAATTGGATTTTCACTAGCAGCTTCAACCAAAAACAAACAAACAAACAAAAAGGAACAGATAATATAATCATCAACAGCCCCTGCGTGTGATCTTGTTTCTAGCTATTGTCTTTTCCAAAAGATTTCTTGGTTTGTAAATCCTTTGTTCCGTAATTGACACGAAGGAAATAGTCCAACTCTGATAATTGCTTTTCGATGTTTCACAACTTGAGGTGACCAGTTTTTCTGTCAAAAATTCGGTACAAAGACCTGAAGAACCCCCACCCTCCTGGGTGGTTTAAAAGTCAAGCCCTAAAATCTGCGTTTTATTAAAAACAAAAGTAACCTCGATTTCGAAAATACAAAAACATAGAATCTATATCACCAACTTCAGAACTTTAAAAACGGGAGGAACTTGATCACTGAAAATAGTCATTACCTCTAATGCGCTTTACTTCAATGCCTGAATAATTGGCATAAGCCTATGAACACTTAAGAAAATATTTATCCAAAAATCTTTAAATTACAATACTGAATCATGTTTTTGTCAAATTTACTTCAAATTTTCTTATCAAATTAAATTATATCGCTCTTTTTTTTAACGGAATTCGGGACTTTTCATATTATTTTCTCTTTACTATCCCGAAAACTTCGGGACATATGGTCAACGTGAGTATTGTTAGTAAACTATATTCATTTGTTTTTTCATGTAGAGAAATTGTACGTGTTTTTTTAGGCTATAGATAACGCGAAAAGATCTATTGACGTTATAATGTTTTCCTTGGTTGTAGGAACAGGGGTTCGCAAAGAAACTAGTATAAAATCAGGGGGTCGACAGCCTGCAAAAGGTTGGGAAAGGCTGCTCTAGAGCATATACTTCTAGATTTATTTAATAAACTGCTGGAACATGTCTACTTGTTTACCATATAGATAGTTCACTTTACTCTGTTATATCCTAAATTCTATGACGATTGCACGATTATCGTTGAACAATTAATGGTTCCTGATTACACAGGACAACAAAATTAAGGGTCGCAAAAACTTTTTTGATAATGAGTATTGTGTTTCGGGAGTTCTGATTTCAAATATGACTACAGTTTATCGCCATCACTCACCATTCTGTCATACCTGGTAGTTTGTTATATTTGTAACTATCTCCAATTGTTTCCCCGTGTTCTCAAATGAATGTTGGAAAATAAATGGTGTACCAGAAATGTCCTTCACACGACAATAAGACGTGTACATGTAAATATAGAACAGAGCCTTGAGAAGCATAGGCATTATCACCAGAATGCAACGAAATTTAACACTTCGGTTGGTTTCATCCCAAAATATTCCAGAGGCAAATCTTTGATATTATTTAATAATATGAGAAATAGATGCGTTCAGTAGTTTTAAATGTATGCAATATGAATATATCTAAGCGAAAAGACCAAGTTTTGCCGTGGCATATTCCAAAGTTTCTGCATATCAGAATAAACAATTATACCTCAATACCTATGGGCAATAGGGGACATATTCGGCATTACTGGATGGTAGTGTCGCTGCTCCATAGATTTTAGAAAGTTGTAGAATACGTCAGTAAAGGATATAGACAAGCACTGCTACAAAAGTTTTGTAGTGTGTCAGTTGTGTCATCAGTTGTTTAAACACGTTTTCATGTTCCATTGCTCCGTCGAAAGTGTGATTCTTTGGCTAATTTCATAACACGAAGTTGTTTTCTTAACCCTTGCCGAGCTTGAGTAACTTAAATTTTTAAAAAAGTTACAGGTTATGATTTGATCTCAGCATATTAATTATCACGTAAATACTATTAATTCAGAAAGCGTACATCTGAAGAGCATTTCTGAACATTTTAAAAACATTAGTATTAATAAGCCTAAGTGTTGCAGGCAGTAATACTTCTCAGGATGATACGAAATATTAATATTAAATTAATAAGTGAGATAGAATTTTCATCCAATGTTATTTTTATATCAGCATGTTTATTGTACGTACAGAAATGTTCGCGATTTAGACTAAAGCGAAATATATTTAGTTAATATCGGTCTGTCTCAATACAAGTAAACGTTTCCTGAAAGAAAGGAGTTTTCGTCCATACGCAAGTATTCAAAGTAAACCAAATATTTTTACTGATAATTTAATAAACTTACCCAACTTGATGATATAAATCTAGAAGTGAAAGCACACGTTGGTCTTCGCAATTTTTTTAATTTGACATATCCAAACAGAACTTACCTTACAGTGATGAACTTCTAGCACGGTTGATTACCAATGTTGCCAAACAATATTCTAATAAATTATCTTTTCAACCTGAAAAAATCACTACATTGTACCAATATTCCTCGTGTATCAATGCCTTCTTTTCCCCCTACTGGTGATATTGTTATATTGTTTATGCACTTTAACATACCTTGTGTAATTTCTTTTCAGGGATATTAAGTGTGAAAACTTATTATTAGATCATAATAACAACATTAAAGTGTCAGACTTTGGATTTGCTCGTGGGCATATGCGACCACGGAATGGTGTAATTCCTCTTAGCGAAACCTTTTGTGGAAGCTACGCTTACGCGTCACCTGAAATTCTCAAAGGCATCCCTTATCAACCCCAACTAGCTGATATCTGGTCCATGGGAGTGGTGCTTTTCGCAATTGTGTTTGGGCGTCTTCCGTTTGATGATTCGAATTACAATAATTTGCTGAAGGTAAGATAAAATACATCTGTATATTATTTATCTTTGAATTCGCCTATTTCACCACTAATACTACAACTGGTACTCTTACGAAACAAGTAAAAATTGAGAGAACATATACAATTAAGATAGCTTTGTAGTCTGAATTACTAAAATGATCTCGGTTAACGTTAACCATGGTAAGATGTTAATAATGTAAACAAGGCATAACAGTGGTAAATTAAGTTAATATTTCTTGGTAAATGTTAACCGATGCTTTCAAGATAAAAGTAGCTTACCAGAAGTATATTTGTATCAACAAGATATACAGTAGGAACTAAAACGTTATGTCATTGAGTTGACAATGTTATTGTAAATCTAACATAAACTTATATTTTTCAAATATCGCTACGTTAGTTTATTGTGTGTTTAACATTCCCTAATGATGATAAATACCATCAATGGAGCACATAATGCATGTTGCTAACTTTGGGTAATGTAAGAGGTCAAAATAACATTTCACCTAAAAAATACGAGGTAAAATAACACCCTTGTTATTAATAATGTAATCCACAAATAATTACTGAACTTAGAAACTTCAGTTCTCCTTGGTCAACAATCTTTTGATTTATTATCAACATTTCTCCAAGTTTTCCTCTTTCGTGTTATAAACAATTACATTACTCCTTAACGTAACCCAAACCCCATTTTTGTCATGTGGATTGTATAAGGAATAGGATATGTTATTTAACATTAAGTGGCTTCTATCAGGAACTAAACATAATATATATAATCTTCCTTTGTTCAAATTAGGTTGACATTCTAGGTTTGATACAGATTGCTCGAACAGTTGGGATTGGGTATAGCGAACGAATACCTTTATTTATAAGATAAACTATATGCAACCAGGAGCAACAACCTTTTTTGTGGATAGGCTGACACTTGAGTTTATATCTTCCTCAAACAAAACACTCTTAAACACAAGAGTTACAATCAACAATATTGGAAAACTTGAAAGGTGGAACGTTCAATCTGAGCCTCATTTCTGGTACTTTCCCAGCCACTTGGAAAACCTCAGAAGTACTAGTAGCCAATAGTCAGAAGTACCCAAACCAATAAACCTTAGATGTTGATTACTTTTGTCCTTAAAGGACATAAGCATTTTAAAAGAATGTCTTTTATCCGATTAGCATTCTTCCTGTGCTCTTGAAGGCGCTTGAATTCTTCATTAACGATCTATTTCGGGAACACCTAACAAAACTCAGTTTATCGAGATCTACTCCATTAGAGATTTCCCAAATATCATAGCACGGCTATTAACCTAGTATCCATTATTGATGACATAAGGATAGCACTAGATAGAAGAGAGATAACATTACGCTTCTAGATTTTTCTAAGGCATTTTAGTAAATTAACTTAAAAAAATACTGCACATTTATTTCTTTTAATTTCTCCGAGGGAGCCGATAGATAGGTGGAAAGCTATTTATGCGTTCAGAAACAATTCGTAAGTATAGCCTGTAAACTTCCGCGCTTCGCTATCTAACACATGGAGTACCCCAAGGAAGTGTCCTTGGTCCTCTTTTATTTTGTATGCATGTAATTGATCTCCTTTTCCCTCTGTCACACTCTAAATACTACGTGTATGTCGACGATTTCCAAATTTGTATATCATGTCACTCACAATACTTTGAAGCCACTATTGAAAAATCAGTAAGTGGTTGTTAAAAACGGATTAATAATTGATCCCGGTAAATCGAAACGTTTACGTGTATCTTCCAACTAACTAGCTCAATATTTGGAAATAATTATCTAGCTGCAGTACGTCTAAATCAGACCGTTATACCCTACTTTACGACAGTCGAAAATTTCGGAGTAGTCTTAGCCGAACACCTAGAGTGGAAACCAGAAACCAATGCAATGTGTAAGAAAGCATGTTCATCCTTACACTCACTTACTAAACTTAAAAACATTTTTTCCCTACTCATATCAAGTCAATTCTAGTTAAATATTATTGATATTCCATCACTTGGTATACTGTGACATGATTCTAACCAATCTCAAAGAAGAACTAGCTAGGCGACTGCAACGCATACAAAATGCATATCTTAGATTTGTTTTTCTTCTGAAGTGCTCAAACCACCTGACACGCTTTTACAGACAATTGTGAACGATAATATTTAATAAAATACGCCACATACACAAAATACTTATCTTCAAAATATTTCGTTTCCAACAGCCTTCTTACTTACAAGAACGTTTTCAGTCACTTAGCTCCTATCATGATTGCAACATCAGGTCAAGGGAAAGCAAGTTACTTTCAGTACCTCATCACTTTTCTAATTTATATTCCAAATCTTTAATGGTTTCCAACATCCAAACTTGGAATGATTTTCTGCCCAGTATAAGACAACAGCAGTCAAACTCTTCTTTTAAGATTCAGTTCTACAATCGACCGCTAAACTTCTAGTCAACGCTAAGTTGAGACCAAGTCTGATCTTCACCAATGAGAGTTGGCCTCAACTTAGCGCTGACTAGAAGCTTAGCGGTCGATTGTAGAACTGACCCTAAGAAGTTTACTCAAACCTACTCAAATCACAATCTCCTTAGTTCTTACACACTTGACGACGAATAAATATAGAAAGTAACCAGGATAAAAATAAAGTAAAAGAATGAATGTAAAGATACAGCATTTTAAAATATGTTGATCAGGCATCTTGGTGTAATGTTCGTATATATTATTAGGCATGTAACTAGTGAACAGGGATGTATTTTCTAAAATATATTTCTACAAGCGTGTGTGTGGGATTCTGCATGTCTGTGTTTGATCTGTTTTAACTGTGTAGTAACATATATTAACTTAGTACAATTTATTCCTTTTTCTTATTTATTTCCGTTACATTAAGTTGAAAACAATTATTATTCTATATAAAATTTGATCATCTATAATTGGAGCTTTTGTGTTTGTGTTTTTATCCATGCTTTCAGAATACGAAATTTTCAATAGCAGGTCAACGATTGCCTTAAATGTAGCATAAACTGCTTGAATTGTTTCTACGTTGGTAGTCCACCTAATTTTAGATGAATTTATCAAAATAAGATAATTTTCTACTACCTATAGCTTCGTTCTCGTTAACTGACATCTTTTTGTACTAAATGTGAAGAAAACATATAACTCTTCCATGATGCTAAACATATTACAAACCAATTTACTTACCTGGCAACAGTGTAGAACAACTGTATTTGTTCGGTGATCTTGGCATGGGATACATCTTGCTAATCACTCACCTGTTTTGTATTTGGCTTCTAGCACTTCTAACAAGCGTTCTTTTGGGAGTCCATTTTCATCAACGGTGCGAACTACAATGCAAAGCATGTCTTTGTTTGAAGAATCGGGAGAACCATCGGCCATTATTGTGTAAAAAGGACTTGAATTTATCTCAGAAAGAATTTCCTTTCGAACCTCTGCAACGATCAGTTCAATGAATTCATTCTGAGAATCGGGACTCCAGTACGTCACATGGTAAGGTCGTAAACCAACGTTATCCAACCAGTTCTGTAACACGGGATTGTGTCTTGCGACAAGTTCAACAATTTGCCTGCAATTTCCACTTTCGTCTGAATCAGTTCCACGAAAAGCTAATCCTTGTCTGGCAAGAGTGGGGAAAATATCTATAAAAAGTGTTAACACTTCGGTATTGTATATCTTTTCTTTCTTCTATGCGCGGTCTTTCTCCTACATAATCACAGTTGCACGTCAAATGGAGAATCCAATGTTCTGTTTATTTTTGAACAAGTAATTAATTATTCATATTCTACTCAGTGCTGGAGAATTCAATGCAAGAAATCACAAACTTTCAAAATAAAACCAACTGAACCAACTTTTCAAGATCACTGTTGCCAAAATTCAAAGCAGACACTATGGGCGAGAGCCAATAAAAATGGCGCTGAACTGACAACGTGCTAAACTTGCATTTACCAACTAATGAAGAAAGTTGGCAGAAACGTAAGGTGGCAAGTTGGTAACTTGCATAATATTGAAAAGTGTTTTACCAACCATTTATATACAGTTGGTAAATCGCACTTATATGTTCCTGTCTTCTTAATTTTCATAATGTAACAGTAGGTCATATATATATGAATTTTGTAAACATATTGATAGTTTTGAAAAACACAATCATGTTATGTAATAAAAAGGACTAACATTTTTAGCACAACATGAATTTACCAACTCAACTATCCTTGATGCAGGCAACTCAGAATTTGCCTCCCCCTATCCCCCATGGCTACGCCCCTGATCTTGGGAATAAACTAGTGAAAACGTGTAAATAAACACGTAAATGCTTCTCTTCTATTAACGCAATCCGAGGGGGGGGGGGGGGGAAGAGAGAGAGAAGTTGTTGGACCAGGCAATGGATATTACAGAGAAATAGCATACTATCAATGCCGAAGATTGCATTGTTGTGGCCTGGATCTAAAAACAAAATGCAACATGAAGAAATGTATTTCTGCAGGAAAGTAGCAAAGAGTCAATTATTTTGTACGGTACCAAACATTTGTTGAAATAAAAAGCGAGACAAGGACAGGTTTCTGAAGGCAATACTTGCGCAGATCAACAAATTTTACATCGAACATTTTCGTTTCCTATCTTCATAGTCCAAATTGTTCGGAGCCTTCCCTTCAAGCGAAGATTTAATAAAGTTCGGTTAGGTGAGCCAGCTGAGCCTCTTATATGCTTTATACTACTCCTTCCCTTATAAATAATTTACCCAGCCGGGTTAAGTTCCATAGACTGGTGAACGAAACGGTAAAATTTACAGAAAAACGATACCATTAACGGGATGTGGAGTTAGTGAATATTGAAAAATGTAAGGGATGCCATCTCGAATTAATGTACAATAAAGTAGAAAGGGCGGTGAAGGAGAGGGAACTATTTGCAGTAGTGGAAGATAACTTAGGGCTGGAATTACAAAGTGTTCGTTATGGTGATGGCACGATGTAGTGGATAACATAACCTGGCTTGAACTAATCCGCCTTCGCTCTGTTGGTATTATTTTGCGTCTGTGCATGAATCTTCTTCCGCCCTTTATCGAGATGCGCGAAGTGGAAGCCTCTTAAAGACGTGTGTGGAGTAATACATAATGGCCGCTAGCATTGCATGGATGCAAGTAGATTGTGAAATCGGAGTAGTTCGGAAGTGGTTCATGTCGACGACACATATGCAACATAGATACGGAGGTAACCATAGCGTAACTGTATCATTAGATGGGGGAAAATGTGGAAAATTAGTGTAACAAAAGTTCAGCCCTCTGCGGAACTAGTGCCACTTCTAGTGAACAAGTTCGCTCTTGTAAACACTTAGTGAAGGCCGACAACTCAAAAATCTTGACTGTTCATTTTGGTTAAGTCACAAATTGATCAAACTTTCAGTTCTAACTCAGTGTTTTACGCTTGTTGTCACCGCGTGGTTCGTTTTTTCTTTCTTAATTGAATTATATACATACTGGAATGGTATATACTGCACACATTTTAAAAATATTTATTTGTTAGCAAGAATTAGAACACAAATCAAAGAACGAGCCAGACAACAACAACAAGCGTAAAAAATTGAGTTAGGGTTGATTTTCATGAAAGTTTGCGTTGCTTACGATTTGGATGAATAGCCAATTGAAACACGTGTTACACTTACCTTACAATCCAATTGAAACACGTGTTACACTTACCTTACAATCCAATTGAAACACGTGTTACACTTACCTTACAATAAAACACGTATTTCAATTGACTACTCACCCAAAATCGCAAGCTTTCATGAAAATAAGCTCTTAGAACTAAAAAGTTCAGTCCCCTCTAGATTAAACTGAAAATTGACATACGAAATGCTCAAATGAATACCGGTACCTCAAAATAAATTTTCTGCAGTATGCTGTTTCATTCTCTTTCTTATTTTTTCACGTTGTATTACTACCATTATCAATGATTGATTTTACATACGTTATAAATATGAAGTAATAGTGTTCTTTTGAAAACGAAATCAACGATTTGCAACTACAATCATCATTATCATGTCTCTGTGCTCCATGTGTATATATTAATCTCTGCATATATATATATATTAATGCTCGTAAAATATTTTCATATTCCTGTCTTTTATTATTACAGCAAGTTCAAAGTAAAGTGTCGTTTCCGAAAGAGCCGAAGGTATCTTCACTGTGTAAAAACCTTATCAACAAAATTCTGGCACCGTATCGTAACAGATTGCGTATAGGTGGAATAAGAGCAGATTCGTGGTTTTCAATGCAAACTTCTCCCAGTACAAGTAGCGCTCAGGTATCAAAGGTAAATGCAAGAATTTTTATTATTTTTTCTCTACTAAAATTCAACATTTATTTTAGTTTCTTGGCTTTGTGTGCTGCCAAACCAGAAATGGTTTCTCGATTACATGATATGATTATTTTACACAAATTACAAATCAATTTCAAAATTAGAAATTATAACACTAATCTATACAGTTTTTGCTGTTTAGAAATTAAAAAGTTTTTAAAGACCTATTTGTTACAAAGTTGTTCTAATTTCAAATTAGAAAACAATTTCTGTCTACCACGTATAGTTTGTGCAAATATATGCTTATACTACATTACGGGCATTTTTTATTATAATTATGGTATGATAATATTGGGAACATTTCGTTTATGACAATTTTAGAGTTAGCAACACTGGTAGAGACTTAGTTGGTCTATTTTCAGTAACCAACAACAATGTTTCCTAAAATTTCACGCCATAACTTGCGAAGAGAACATTTTTTGGGGTTGCTAAGAAGTCATGAAAAACTAAGGACATTTATAATACTAAGACCACTATATTTCTATTTACGGATATTGTAATTGAAATATTACATATAAAGGTGATTTCGGAGGTTATTATAATAACCATTGTTTGTAACAGTAAGTAAACATTTAGCATAAGGCTTTTAGTTATCTTCATCTTAATTGTTAATTTACAAGTTGAAAAAAATAAAATGTAAATCTGTGCCCAAGGAAACTGAATTTGCTTCAATAATTCCTCTTTTCAGACAAACTTGATTCAGATCACGATGATCTTGCCAGACTCCTTATATTATTAGTGAGTACAGCTAACAGGTGTAAAAACTTGGAAATAGGATTTTTTTTACAAAGAGGAATTATCCATTTCTTTTTTGATTCTGTTACATATGGCGCCCGAAAAATACTTATTTTATCTGATTCAATCTACAGTCTATAAAGTTTCCAGACGAGACATAAAACACTACGATACGATAAATGGGAGCTTTAAGAGCCTCCAATCCTCACAAGGTCAACGAGGAAGTTGAATATTTAATGTGTTAATCACATAGAAGTCAATTTATCTATCGCATTCAGACGATTATATGGAAATACATATGTCCATAAACACTATGAAGAGTTCAGAAGCCAAGAGATACAAGTGACATTGACGAATAAAAAAGAAAGTTCGAGGTAATCTTTCATATAGGCTATAATTCGAAATATATGACACAAAACGGTAATATTTCTTACAAAGAAACCTAAGACCTTAATGTGTCCATGAACAGGTATGACGATTTTGTCGCATAAAATTCGTGTTATATATAAAAGTAGGGTGGCCATTTGTCATGTACTGTATCCGACATAAATTTTACTAAATTTCGAGATAGTATACATTTTAAATCCCTAAATTAGCCTGATGTTTCCAGAGTTAAGTCCTAACTTAAACTATGTTTTACCATACAAAGAGGAAGTGAGAGTGAAACGTGCAGCGAAAGGGGCTTAAGAAGGAGGGAGATTTTAATAATAATATAAGAAGGTTAATTTTAATATAACATGTGGGGACATTCTATAGAATTTCACTGCCAACTTAAGTTAGTAACGACTATGATGAACCAATGTTGTTGATGGTTCTGTTAATATTCTGGTTGGAAACTGAACGTAATCATTACTCGGATTGTGCGTATTAATTACACTTCACATTAATCTCCTTTTGTGTTTTATAGGTATGTTACCTCAACCTTACCATTTAGTTACCACAACGAGAAAAATAAAAATCTCGCATCTTCATGAATGTTGTTGCCATTTAGTTTGTAAAAGTGTCTGTCTTTTTAAACTTCCCCTAATGGCCACCCTATATAAAAGGTTACCTCAAACCTTTTAATTGGCAATGTCACTTGTCTCCCTTGGCTTCTGGATTCGACATATATTTCACCTCACCCGCCCCCAAAAAATGTCATAGCTTGTAGATTGTATGTTTTATATCCAAGTGCATTTCAGTGTCTACGGCCTCCGATTAAAGCCTCTTTCCCTTCCATTTAGGGATGACGCTTTGTAGATGGTAATGTGATATATGCTTCAAGAAACATAAACCATTACGATACTATAACTATATGCTGTACATGACTGCCTGTGTTACATAAATCTATGTGACAAATGAGACATAAACCATTACGATACGATAAATAAATACTGTGTCATATAAAACTGTAAGATTCCCTTAAACACCCCGCCGGGCATGTTATCACAAAAAAATCTAAAATCTACTACTAGTTATAACTATTATTAGAAAAATATACGTTTTTATTATACACAGATCTTTTTATATACTTTCAGGAAAGTGTCTCAAGTAATGTCGAAAATGAATCATTAAAATCAAATGAATTGAAAGCACCTGCTTCACTTAAAGCGAAAGATCCAATGATGGGAGTGAAAGTAGTGGCAATGGAGAAAGCGAAGCATCAAAGTCACCGTAACAGTGAACAAGAGGAACAATCCATGCGCCAAATTGAACCAAAGTCTTCAATTATCAGTCATAAGAAAAGTGAAAGAGATAAGTCTTGAAAGAGCTCCTTACTCAGTCTTTATCCGAACAGACCAAATTAACACTTCAACGAAACAAAATTCTTGCGTGTATCTGGAAGTGTCTGACAAAATATCATTGTATACATATTTTAAGTTGAATGTTCATTGATGTTAATTATATGATGCAATAAATAAAAGCAATTATCTTCCATTCATGTCTACTTCTAAATTCTGAACCACAGGAAATCTTTAATATTTGGTTAATCCTGAAAAAAGTTCTTGATGTTCCATACTTTTAAAACAAGCAGCACTGAAACATTGTGAAGCGCTCAATTGCATTACAAATAGTTACCTCTCTGAAGCCGGTTACAAGAAGGAACAGCGCTTGTTTATTCCCAGTTTAGTCCAACGTGCACCAAACTTTCAGCTCCAAATAAGTTTTTTTTTTAAACCCCCGTTGTTGATGTCTGGCCAATTTTTGGATTTATGTCAATTCGAGTTGTGCAAGTAGCATTAATATTATTTATAAAATGTATTAAACAACGGGCCACACAGCGAAAACAGTGCGTGAAAAAGAAACCGTGTGAGAAGTAAACAAAACTGAGCCATTTTGAATTAAACTGAAAATAGACAAACAAGGTTAAAGTTTCGCTTGCATTTGGCTTTAGATGCTAATCAACCACTCTAGTCCTTCAGAAACTTGCAAATAAAATTTCAGTATTCCACTGAATGAAGTTCATTGGGGATGGGGGAAAGGTGCAGGTGATGCTTAAAAGCTAAGGTAAAAGACAAAGTAACTTACAAGGAGGCTTACGGAAGTGTAACTCACCGATTTTAATGAATCGATTTTAATGAATGTACTTGTAGAACATCGAAATAATCGACACCTATTTTTTATTTCGGCAATGGTGCGGATTTAAGGGTAGAAACCACCCTGTGAACGTTAGGAGTGGTCTCCAAGCATAGACAGAAAACAATAATTTCATGTAGAAGAAACAATACTCCCAGTGGGGGTTTAGGACAGCTGATTCAGAATCAGACGTCAAAAGTACAAAATTCATAATGGCGGATCCAATATGGTGATTACAATTATAAAAAGTCGTCTCATTTGAAATGCTCTGCAGCTAGCCAAGAACAATTATAGTTGGCAGGAGTTACTGCGAGAAGGTGGCAGACCGATTTGAAACCCCTTTCTGTACTCATAAGTTAAAATGAATTGTATGGGCGGTAACAGCACCTTTCTGTACTGATGTTAACGAGATGCTTGATTAAAGTGAGTCTCGTCACCTCTCACTATTCGGGGTGCTTATTTATAGTGAGTTCCCTCGCCTCCCACTATGTCAGAACTTCATAAAACAATTATTAATTTATAGCGAAAACGTTTTACAGTAATGATATTCCGTAAAAAAGTGTGTAATGCATACACATTGTTTACACCACGCACACCTTATTGCGGCAATAACTGTACACAAGTCGCAAAATGCTGCAGAATCTTTGAAACAAAATTTTACGGGATTTTTCACTCAGGTGGTTTTTCTTCCAAATAGCCGCTTTTGTACCACGCATACCTAATAAGATTTGCAAATCTGGGCGACGAAAACTGATTATGAATTAGTGAGTGGATCTTAATTATCTTTGTCTTTCATTACAATCATCACCCAATCGCTGTTTAGACTTAATCGGTCGTTATATAATCGAGTCGAAATTTTGATCCTATTTTCAGCATCATTATTCCATTCAACAATCATTTTAACGCTAAAGAAAGTGAAGACGAAAATTTCGAGCATCAGAGTTAAAGTACGAATAAATTGGATTATCAGAATTAACAATACTTTCCCAATTTAGCGCCTATTGTATTATTCAAGGCTTAACACGGGACACAAATATACTATAAATAAGCACCCCGACTAGTGAGAGGTGAGGGGACTCATTATAAATGAACACCCCGAATAGTGAGAGGTGACGAGACTTACTTTAATCACGTATTCCGTTAACATCAGTACAGAAAGGGGTTTCAAATCGGTCTGGCACCTTCTCGCAATAACAGCTGTCAACTATTAATTGTTCTTGGCTGCAGAGCATTTCAAACCAGACGACTTTTTGTAATTGTAATCACCATATTGGATCCGCCATTGTGAATTTTGTACTTTTGACGTCCGATTCTGAATCAGATGTCCTAACTCCCCCGCCCCCTGGCAGTATTGTTTCTTCTACATTAAATGATTGTAGACCATGCTTGGAGACCATGTCTATGCTTGGAGACCACCCCTAACGTTCACAGGGTGGTTTCTACCCTTAAACCCGCACCATTGCGAAATAAAAAACTTCGTGTCGATTAGTTTTTGATGTTCTACAAGTATGCAAAGTTTCATTGAAATCGGTGAGTTACACTTCCGTAAGTCTCCTTGTTAGAATAATAATAGGAAGTGATATAAACATTAATAAACCTAAACAAACAAAAATAACAATCAAACGTCCGATCAGCTAATTGCAATTAATCGAAATCGTAAATGTAAAAAACGTAAACCAAAAAACGGAACAATGAAATAAGTTATTAAATCCAACCAAACAAAATAAACTTAAATACTAAAATGATAAAAACATTGCTTATTCAATAGATAAAACACAACAGTTCGAAACAAGAAATTGTTTATACAATGCCGTTTCTTTCTTGCCTCCGACACTGTGAATCTATTTATTTAGAGACTTTTTGGCGCTAAAATACGACGTCCTCCGTTTTGACGTTTATGTCCTTCCAACTACCGATTCAATTATAATCCAGGATACAAAGTGCCGTTGTTTCGGAAACAAAAACAATGACACAAACAATTGTGAATATAACTTTCTTGATGTGTAGTGTAACTTAGTGTAGTGTGGTGTGTGTAAAAACAAAATGAACAAATAGACGAGGATGAGATGCAACAGGCAAAAACAATGAACTGTGCATAACTAAACTCTAATCAAACTTTTATATTCTAGGAACCACTACTGGAGTCAGCACCTTTGTTTGTGATGTCCTGTGTTGTCTGTGCTGTATAGATGTTGTGTGTTTGTATAAATAAAGCAATCTTTACAACTTGAAATCCTCCCTCCCCCCAGCATGTTCCCACATGAGGAACCAAACACCAGAAGAACATTCTGGATGCCTGATCAAAAGAATATCCCGCACCACCCTGTGTTCAAAACTAGGGAGCTTCTCGAAGTGGCAATCCGAAAATCTCTACGGATAGCCTGTCCCAGATTGAGGAGAGCGAACAACTGCCCGTGAAGCACGACCTTAGAAGTCCACAACTTAATCCGAACAAAGAATTTTAAGAGGGCCGCGGTGGATCAATTGGTAGAGCGCTCACCTCAGGCGCTAAGGGTCGTCGGATCGATCCCTGCTCATACCATGTGGGCTTTGTGGTGGACAACGTGTGCGTGGGTTTTCTCGTGGTTCTCCCGTTTCCTCCCACTTCTTCATTCCATCAATTCATCTCATCATCATCCATCCAGCCTGAGCCAAAGTTGCCTAAAGACCTTTAAAATTAACTTCAAATTCAAAGAATATTAAGAGTGGGTGGAAGATGGGTCCTTCAAGAAAAAAAATCAAATACAAACCTCTCCAGCTTCAGCAATGCTCAGGTATCGAAGGTAAATGGGCGAATTAATTCTTGTTTTGTGTTGCCCTGTATAGTGTAAGGAAAAAAATTGGATTCAAATTTAGTTTGTAATTTTCGAATACAAATTACAAACTATGTATTTCCAGATACATAGATATACCTCTCTAAGCATGTTAATGCTCTAGTGGCATGCCTCGACGAAGTTACAGGGTAACTTCCAAAGTATTGTAAATAATCCGGAACACCTTCTTGAGCAAGGAAAAGTTCCAATTTCATGGGAGTGAAGATGGAACTGAAAAAAACAAACAAAAAAAAACAAGAAAAAAACCGTGATATCTACTGGAACGTAAATGTAATGTATGCTCTTAATTACAGCAATATCTACAACAGAAAGTCAAATCTATCACCCAATTTTAGGCTTCAGTAGCAAAGGCTGTGAATACTTATAGAACGGCGCTGTCCGTCGACAACTTTCAGCTCAGGAACTACTAGGGCTAGGAAGGTGTCGTTGGAAAGGTCTCGGCGAGACTAGTTTTTTTAAGCCCGTATAGATCATAAACATTGCAATGGCGATGCCAGAGATAGCGGAAACTTATAAACTAACCATGGGTTAGTGTTGAGGTATCGTTGGGAAGGTCTCAGAAAGACGAGTTAAAACCCGTTAACATTCATCCAGATCACAGTACCGAAACCAGAGATAAGGGACAATTTTCAACTCAGGAACTATTAGTGCTACGAAGATGGTTGAGGTGTCGTTACAAAGGTCTCGTTGAGATGAGTCAAACCCGTATAGATCATACACATTGCAGAGGCGGTTACGGAGATGGGGACAGACAGTTTATAGCTTAGGAACTACTAAGGCACGAAGGGTGGTTGGGGTATTGTTGGAAAGGTCTTTCCCTAATTTTTCCAACAGAACATTGATCATCCAAAGAGGATGCTCGCTGATGATGCCTGGTGGCAGCACAAGTGCACAGTCCCCCGATTAGGGTACAACTAACTCGTTAAATACTAATTCCCAAGAAAATATATTACTTTGTTCCAAACTCTGATCTAGGGGAGAGGATGTGGAACGGGGTATTTGCCCCGGAGGCGTATTTCAATTTCCTACACGACTAGTGCAACTTGGGGCGTAGCTTCCGGCAGTAGCCAATCAACACCAAGTTCGAAGATTGAAAGGAACTTTGTCCTTAAATAATGGAACGCTCATTTGAACAGTTCGTAGAACACAACGATATAGAAGTACAACTATTTACATGTAAATTAATTATTGGGTTGGTGTAGAAATTCTGTCGGTGTTCTTGCCATTCCATTCAAGCACTAACCACGAATCAAGGAAGCCAGTAATTTCAGAACACTAATCAATAATATAATTTTCACCCTTCTGCATGACTGTCTCCCATCGTTCAGTGAGATCCGCTATCCCTTTGTGATAAAAATCCAACTGTTTCTGGCAGAAGAAATCAAGCCACGAGTTCAGGTCCGCGTCGTCGAAGGACTTGTCACGCAATTCGTTTGACAGTGCATGAAACAGATAGTCCGACGCCGTCTGGTCTGAGGAGTATGCCAGATATAGTAAGATGTTTTCCAGCTCCTAAAGGGGTTTTCGTCATTGTTGCTGTGTGAGCATGGTTGCCACCCGCGCCGAGGCTGTCGGGACAGTCCCAATTTTCGGCCCATTGTTCTGTGTCCTGATTGAATGTTCCTCGGGACGCAGATTGTCCCGATTTTCACCTTTCAGTTGAAGCATAAATGATATTATTTTATATTTCTAATAGTATATGCATAAAACTACTATTCATATTATTGATACAAATATGATTTTATCTTTCTATTTCTTTACTTCTTGAGTACGGCAATCAAGCTAATTCCTCCTCCTAGGCATGCTCATCACTCGTAGGAACAAGAGATTCAGCATAATAAGTCGTCCATGTGCTGAACTGTCGGAAAACATTATACATCTGAGTGTTACTTGCCTCTTCGTCAGTTATTTGAAAACGAACGATTGCTTTCACTTTTAATTATACATTTAAAAGGAAATCCTTTTCAGTAACTTATTAGCAATTGCAGACTGAATTCAAAATCAATTTTACATCTGAAGAAGCCTAGGCAAACCGCCCATTTTTACAGCTTAAATTATATTTTTCCAAGGTCATACCTCTAAAAAAAAAAAAGTCTTGCTTAAGTAACTAAGAACAAACAGTACAGTTGATTCCCGATTTACTAGGGTAATAGAGGGGAAGATATCCACGGTTAATTCGAAGGCAGGAAAAACAAAAACTAGAAACATAAATAACCACTAAATAATGCATAGTAACATAGTGCTTTAATAAAGTATCAAATCAATTGTATCAACAAACAAAAAAGACCTGAAAAGACGTTGTCAACTCGAATCTCATTGTCAAATTTCACGTCTGCTCTCTTTCTCTCCAGCGTACCTGCTGATGACTCTTGCATTTTTTTTTTTTTTTTTTTTTTTTACGAGCACCGGTTAAGCCGCCGCCGGTAAATCGGGAGTTGGATGTACGGTACAATTTATTTTAGTAGTAATTTTTTAACTTCAGAAGTAGTCCAGACCAGGTTGGAGTTGCTGGTCTCCAACCAGGTACCTCCCCGGATGGAGGACAGCGGAATGCTGACCTGATATATTCCAGGGCGGACCAAAACCAGTACTGCTGCCTTGCAGTTAGTAGAGGGATCTACAAAGGCTAAGGGAAGATAATCCTAAAAAAAAATATCGTGGTGAAGGGAACCAGCTTCTCCATTACCGCTTTAGGGCTGAAGATGAAAGACATCAAGTCAAGTCTTCCAAACTCACTGGGTAACGTGACACAATTTTTATTTTATTATTTGTGAAAATTTCTGAAAGTATCCGATCCGTATCGCGATTATAGTGGGTTATGAAACAACACATACAGACTGGAGTTTCCTCACGTGCTAGTTTCGAATAATATCAAGTCATTTGTAACTATGTTTACCTAAATTAATGAGTCTTTAAGTAACCCCATTTGACGGTACTCATCAGGTCTAATTGTGTACTTACCTAAACTGTAGTCAACAGGGGGCCACGCAACGTACTTATCCCCGTGCCTCAGAACAGCTACATTGGGTCCTGGTGTTCAGAGCAGATGTTAATTCCCAATTCTAATCTGAAAATACATCTACACGACTCTATTACAAAACCTTTAATTGCTGGAATATTATCCTACTTGGATCATGGCACGTATCACAGATTATATATTGTTTTAAACTACTTCTAAGCAAACCAAACTTTCCTACATATCTGCCCTCGAGAATACTGAAGTCAAATTTGAGAAGCTTGTCAGGCATTGACAAATGTTAAATATATATGTACTGTGTATTTTTAATTGTAAATTATGATACTTACGGGTGTGATACGATGTATACAGATTAGTACAATTTACATGAGTTCCTACATTTTCACATATGTTCTACATACACACGTCTAAGTAGTAAAATTTACAATTGAAAACACACAAATCGACGCCTGACGACCAGTGGCGAAGCGTGAGATAAACAAATGGGTAGACACTGTGGAACACGAGTCAAAAGTAAAACAAATATTCCCATGTTGCTACTATATTACGCAGCAGTCCTTTTTTTTATCAGCAATGTAGCCATCTAATAACTCGATTTCTTCATGTTGTACATCTTCAAAAGGACACAGAGCACTAAAACTCACAATACAACAGTACTTGACGCTGTATATAAGTCACCGCCGTAACAGGATATGCACGCACCATGGAAAAAATGCATGTGTACATTCCCACAGAATTCACATGGCATTATAAACAGTAGATAACCGAAAACAGCGAATGCAAACGAAAATGCTAAAATCCTATTCTACCAACGAAAAAATGTCTACGATTTTGTTGCTTGGGCATGTGGCTGAAATTCTGTATCAACAAACCGAACACAGTAGTTGTGCAGTCTGGGGTGTCAAGCGTCCAATATTCTGGATGGGTCATGGATATTTCTGGATTTTAGATATTTGAGGCCAATTGAATCAAAACATATTGAATTCCTTAGTTGAAGTGTGTCGGGAAAATACAAGGAATATCACAAAACAGATTTTCGAAAATCAAAATTTTAATTCCCTAATGCTTAATGTTTAAATGGCTCACCAAATATGTAATATTGTCTCCTGTGGTTATTTGAGTTTTAACCCTTCGTTCTTTGACAGTTTTGTAGTTTCAGTTTCCCCCAATAAGTTATACAGCACAAAATCGTTAGAAATCGACATTCCTTGTTTTCTCCCGACACCATTCATTTATTAAAATGGCCCGAAAATAGAAACTTTACAAAACTTTTTCTACATTAACCAAAATACCTGGATTTAGTTACAAAATTTATAATTTGGCTACACTGAAGCAGAAAGCACCCATTCATGTAAGAGTGGTTCAACGAAAACCTCTCTTTCTATCCAAAAACCGCAACTGGGGAAAATTAGGAAACAAAATTGATTAAAAATTCAAAATTTTCTTGTCATTGTGTATTGTCACAGACAGCAATTTTCAGGAAAATGTTACAACGCTAAAAGTGTTATTCAATAATAAAATGGAAGTACATTTAACAACTACAGCTATTCAGGCGGGAAAGTCCCTCTCGTGGCTCGTACGTACACATCCATCACAGACTACTCATGTCGGTGCATAGAGCATATCTAGCACACATGCTCATTGGTAAACTTGTCTTCGCATAGTGCTGTTATTTGTTTGCTGTATAGTGGAACACATACAAACTCTCTCTGTGTGTGTATCACTACACGACCCAGCTCGAAAGCAGAAGTCAAGAGACACACTTTGAACTCTTCAGCTTCTCTTACTTGGTGTATATGTCGTTGCTGCCAGCTACCTCCGATCGCAGTCCAGCCAGATGCCCAAGTACAGCGCGAACAACCTAATCGGCCATTTTTGAGTCAGCAGAAACGTTCGCAATATTAGGTAGATTTCGAAGAAAAATATACCTATTGACATCGGTACGATATGAAAATGTGTATATATATATATATATGCGATCACAGTGAGAGCTTCGGCTCTCCTCTCCCAACCCGTCTGGTCAGCGTGGGAGCAGTAGACCAACTCCTCCCTTCGGGGAGAGGCCTCATCCACTAGTGGATTGAATATGGCTGTGATTTATTTATATAAAAAACACGCTAGCGGCCATAATTTTGAAGATATTTGAACCAAATTTTTATATGTTGTTTCTAAGCTTAATAGCTCGGTTAAGTTCGTTAATGAGCAAAATCGGTCGCCATCTTGGATCCAAAATGTCCGCCGAACCCATTGTTGTATAGAATACACAGCCTAAACCGCTGGGGCTATTGAAATCAAATTTGGCATAAAGGTACATCATCACTTTTTGACTACGAAAATGTTACCTAATGAGTTCAAAGACGCCATCTTGGATCCAAAATGGCGGAAGTAAGAAATCTATTTTCCATATCGTTTGAGCTAGAGATACGAAATTTGACATAAAGGTGTATTGTCACTACTAGTTAAAGAAAATATTACGAAATGTTGAAAAAGTGGCCACCTTGGATTCAAAGTGGCCACCGAACCCACTGTTGTATAGAATACACAGCCTAAACGGCTGCAGCTAGAAATATCAAATTTGGTAACACTATACATTATCATTTGTGTGTTACTAAAATATTACATGATGTATCCAAATACGCCATCTTGGATCCAAAATGGCGGACCTAAAAAAAGATTTTCTACACCGTTTGAGCTAGAGATACGAAATTTGGCATAGAGGTGCATTATGACGAGTAGTTTAGGGAAATATTACAACATTTGGGAAAAGTCGCCATCTTGGATCCAAAATGACCGCCCAAAATCCCATTTTGCACACCGTTTGAGCTGGATAAATGAAATTTTACTTGAATATGTACAAGTAGGTCACGACAATATAAGAAAACTTTCAAAAAGTCGTCAAGTTTGATCCAAAATAGCCGCCCCAAAAACCCAATTTCCAAATCATTGAAGGTAGAGAGAAACGAAATCTTCTTTGAAGGTGTATGACCAAGAGTAGGTTACAATAAATGGGGCAAACCTTCCTTTTGGGGGCGCAGCCCCCCGTGGGAGGGTGCAGATGGATACCATGGTGGTGTAGTGCTGCAGGGAGATTTTGGTTAAGATAAAGGAGGCGCATCCTCTTACAAGCACTGGAGTTTGGGGGGGCGAACCCCCTACGGGGGTCTGGGGGCAGCGCTCCAAGCGAAACAAAGCGAGTGTATATATATATATAAATCAATATACAAATTCATAAATAGTTTCTCAATATATCTCATATAAGGCGAATTTGAATTTTTGAAAATAAAAAAAAACTTCGAGATCTACCTCAGCCTGTAGGCCAACCGAAAGGTTTTTTTTTAAAATTATTATGGTTGTATAATGTTATTTACTTTATAGTCAAACATATAACAGAATGTATTATAAGACGAAAGTAACTGCTATGTCAATGATAAAGGGCTAAATCAAATCAAAGCTTATTTATTACCAGTAAAAACAAAATAATAAATAATGCATTTTTAAAACAGTAGGTAGGCGCTGTCTATCCTGTCTATCCCCACGCTTCGCTACTGCTGACGACGCTACAGATTCGGTACCGAAAAGCTTCGCATATTTAACTGCAGAATATCCGATGCCAGATATTAAGATAAATATGGTTTTTAATACTGAACCTCTGTGCGTACTGTTCTTCTAAACAATTGTTCGACATAATTACATCATTTATATATATATATATATATATATATATATATATATATATACATAAAAAGTTTGGAAGAATAGGAAAATCCAACAAGAAAATAAAACTGCTTATATATTTTTCTTCCTTCCGATATCATTTTATTTACAGAATTGTACGAACTGATCTCTCGTATAACACTGAGCCTCCCAATACAGTTTGAAATGCAAAAACAAAAATATTGAGGTAATAACATAGATACGGAAGTCAAAGCTTATATAATCACTTAAACTAAGGGAAGACAACTGGTTTTTAATAAAGAACGTAGTGCTTCAGTTGTTTCTTCTGAGTTTTCTTTTTATCTCTACAACTTCCAACACTGTTCAAATATCACTTGTACAACGCTAGCCTTTTTTTCTTTTTCTTTTTTTTTTACTTATTTACGCTATTAAAATTAGTTCTTTTAACTCAATAAAGCTCATCAAATTGACAAAACAATAAACACCACAGAACTGGAATTCATCTCTGAAAAAAAAGCAAAGAAAAACTTTGATCATATTCGATCAAAAAAAAAAATTAACGAATTTTTTTTCTTTGGTATAACAGTGTTCAATGCATGTGACTTTCATTTTTATTACCCTTTTCTCTAACCACTTGTAAGAGAATATCTTTATAGAACTACATTCCATATGCATACCGTTAACAGCTTATAAAAAATATTGTACATATTTCACAACTAGGTACTCGAAACGAGAAAATATTTGCTTAAAAATACACATGGCACATCGGAAGTGACCATTAGAACCATCACTAACAACCTCTTGTAACACCCCGTATATCAATTTATATAGGAGGATTGTTTTAGAAAAAAATAATAATGTCAATTTTCTCTTCTTATCTGTACAACTTTTTCTTTTAATAAACATAATTCAATATCTGGATATATCAAGAAACGGTCTGAAAATAATGTCATGGGGGGGGAGGGGGTTAACATAACATTGGGCTTGAGAACTAATAAAAAAAATATTAGCTACCAAACTTGAAACCACACTAAATTAAATCTGAAGATTTTCTTCCTTTCTGCACCACAGGTAATTCTGGTGCAAGTAACAGTTCTTCATAGGCAGGGGACTCTTTCATGATAATTAGCGTCACTCCTGACTGATATGCAGCTGGTATCGTAATGTGTTCCGTAAGGACACGCGGATATCCTGGAATGCTAGGAGCAGCATCTTCGTGCAGAACATTCACCACTTGACCTGAAGTAAAAATAAGAATTCCGTGTTATTTTTAGTGCCCTTATTGGCTAACTACGAATTTTCTCAACAAAAATAAGTTAGATAATATAGGGTGTTCCAAAATAACCTCACTAATTTCATATGGTTATTATCGCGTTATGAGAAACATAAGCATGTAAACACTATAACCCACGTCATCATAAAGATATACCATTTGAAATAGTAGCAAACTGATATGTATGTATCTATGTATTATTAGATAGGGAGGTTTTTTTAACACCCTGTACATGGGTAATAAGAAATTACTTAACGAAACTAACTCTATGGCTTATGGAACTCGCAAGTTCATCGCCGCAGTAACAAACGTTCACTATTGGATTCTATTCTGGGCAATATCAAGCCAGTTTCCATCACGAACACCTATTTCTCGAAGACCTCTTCTAATACTGTCCTCCCAACGACGGACGTCTCGGTCTTTTCAATGGCCTCCTTTGAAAAATTGCAAAATATGGCTACATCACACCACAATGTTATAAAGATACAAAATAAACGATTAACACGTTCAGCTTCCAAAATTTTGCATCGGCCACTTTCTATGAATTGAGGGTACACTAGTGTTCCTTTACAATAAAAGATGGATTTATGCTCAACCGAGACTTTTAGTATCATAGGTATAAAAAGGAATGCGACGAATTACTCATGATGGAAAGTAGGAAGTCTTTTCTATCACTGCTACACGGCGCACATGTCTCGAGTAGGAGAAACACCCAGTAATATTCTAGTCCTCTGTCACATTGATTATTAAAAATGTCTGTAACTTTTGATGTGATTCTTGCGTCACTGTGAAGATCTTGGACAGACCTTTTATTTGAAATGCAACACTTGCCCCCCTCCCTTTGATTTTGAAAAAAAAAAAATGATCTTGAACTTTGACCCTTCGACCTTAAATAGCAAGTGTTCTATATCAAATGAAAGGTATGTCCAAGTTCTTCACAATGACGCAAGAATCACATCTCTATCGTACTTAGGATACACGTTACACGTATTTTTAATAATCAACGTCACTCAAAATTTCTGGAAAAAATCAAAATTTGAAAAGCTGTAACTAACTCCAGAAATATATAACAGGACTACAATATTACATTTCTGGGCATTTCTTATCAGGCCCTACAAACATACCAAAATTCATAAAAATCGGAGGTGGTGAGGTAAATGACTGTAGATCTACCTTTACTTTTTATTTAAGTAGATACAAACAGCCATATTCAGGAACACTTATTGCAGTGAACAGCGCTGTAGTAACGAGTGACTTTCAATATTAACCCGTTAGTACAGCGCTAGTTACTCTGAAATACGGTTTTAAATCGGTTATGCATACGGTCTAGTATTTACTAATACCCCAACAGACCCTTCCTTCAACCATATCGGAAGGATCCGAAAGGGTATAATAAGAGACAGGAGTATGTTGCAATTTTTTTTTAACAAGACACTATTAACGTAACACCATTAATATGGTTCCTCACATGTATTATTATGAATACTTCTTTTGGCAGAAAATTTTCACAGCAGGAATTCAGAAAATAAACCTCAAGTCTCTTATTACCCCCAAAATCTCTTAATACTCCAGCCTCCCCTACATATAATTTTCAACTCTTTCCTCTACACTATCGTGTTTATTCTTTTCCCTCGCGCTGTGACTCACTCAGGCAAACTGGACGAACACATTCTGTAACGTTGACGACAATATTTGATTAATTTCTTTAAATCACAACACACTGCAGTGTCACTGTTAATATATAGGTCCTAGTTGTAATGGTCAAACTTCTCTAATGAAAAATACATTTACTTTTGCATGGAACATGCAAAGAAAAGGAATCTAATATATTAACAAGAATACATACTCTTAAGAAGGATTGATTTCACGATCCCATGACTGTACAGCTTATCCACACGAACTGTTGTTCGAAGTTCCTGCTACTGATATATACGGCTCATTCAATAAATAACCGAAAAAGTAGTATAAAAAAAATCTGAAGTATGAACGTGATTGTTGTATGTGTTATTTTGTGGAGGCGACCGTCACACAAGATGGCGGCTTCCTTACACGATTGCGCCAAGCTGGAGCTGCGAAGTATAATTAGAATTCTGTTGCGTGAAGGCGTGAGATCGATATCAATTTACCACAGTATAAGTTTAATGCAGTGGCAACTGAATGAGTCGAACACAAGCGTACGAGTGGGTTGAAAAGTTCTAACATGGCATAAACAGTGTTGAAGATTCTCCGCGTCCAGGTCGCTCTTTCACTGCAATCACGAAAAATCATGTTAACCTTGTTTTTGGACCACAAAGAGCCAACTCCTAAACATTACATACCCAGAGGACAAAATGTAAACAGTATAGTCCAATAATCTGCGCGAAAAACTGAAACCAGCCATTGTGCAGAGACGATGTGATCCGGTGTCCAATGGTGTGCTTTTACTCAAAGACAATGCGAGACCACACACTGCCGAGGACCTACGGTTTGAGTGCTTACCCTACCCTCCATATTTCCCCGATCTCGCACCTAAAGACTTCCACACTTTTGACTCATTGAAAAATGCACCAAGTGGTTCGAGGTTTCAAAATGACGAGGAAGTCCAGGTCAGCGGCGCATGAATGGTTACGCACACGTCGGAAAGATTTTTTCCCCTGTGGAATCAGTACTGGCACTGGTATAGGTGCATTGAACTGGCGGATGATCATGTTTAAAAAAAAGTAATGTAGCTATTTTTGTAGCCATTGTCCCTTTATTACGGAACCACTTTTGGGAACCTGCTTTTTTCTTCCCTCACTGAGTAGTACTGAGAATAGGCGAAAGCCTACGATTTGCAGTTAATCTCAGAACGACGGTCCAGAAGTATACTAACAGGGGACATCATCTCGTCCCTGCACTTTCACTGAAGATAAGATAAAATGGATATGGATAAGCACTATGGCTTACGCCCGTCCCGAGCATTTTCACTGGACAAATACTATGGAAAAGCAGGAAGTACTTTCTTCTTTAACGCAGTCACTTGCAATGACTGTAGCTCTGGTTGTAATCAGCACCGAACAGTAAATGAAGGACAAATTGATGGTATTTCGCAGCTACCTCGTATCTCCAAAAATGCAATTTTATAGAAGACGAAAAAAAAAACCTACCATTCGTACATGCTAATAGGTGGCGCCGCTGATCAGTTTCACGCTCATAAATCAGGTGCTTCTGCACTTATTAACATAAGGATCAGTGCATTATGCAGGCGAGTGTTTCTACACACATTCATGTTATACTTCGAAAATTGCATCTGTCATTAAAATATTAAAAAGGGCGTATAAATCGAACGACTAACTCCATATACAACGGAAGGAAGAAATTTAATTGCAATTTACTTTTTCCTTTAATCAAAGCGTCATAATGTGACCGAATATTGTAGACGGTACTTACATGGCGAGTTTACGGAAAATTCCCCAAATACTATTTTCAAGCATTGATTTTATATATATATATATATATATATATATATATATATAGGTAAAATGCACGAAAAATTTAGGGAAGTTTTTGTTCACTATACGCGTAATTCTAGTTAAACACTGAGTGACCCCTCGTTGAAACTGGCATGAACCATAGAATTGGTTCTTGGTTTTAGAAAGTAACATCCTTAGAAGCAGAGAAACGAGCCACGAAAGAAGATGCTTTCAAAATAAATAAAAAATGGATATTTATTTCCCCTGCAGCTTCCCCGCCCCCCTAAAAACACACACTCCAAAGCAATTTGTAAATATGAATAGATTCATAAAGCTTGACCCAAACCTTACATTTCCTGAAAGTTTTGTTCTTTTCTATACCATAGTAGCTTTAAAAAAAGTTCACGAGCATTTTATCGCCATAGATATTGTCTAGTTCTGAGCTCTTTAGCCGCGAGGGGGGAGTCGTAGCGTGATCATGGGTGGAAAATATTTTAATAGCCAATGCGAGTTAGGTAGTAAAAGCGCGAGTTCTCGCAGATTGCTTGTTCACTTCTCACTTCACCCCACGCGCTAGCCAAGACCCCTCTCAGAGGGCTACAAAACTCGGAACTGCACAATACTTGGTTACCTGTGTTTCTGGTATTCATTGTACTAGTTATAGACCATAGAATAAATTGGAAAGCTTCTGGGGCGTAACTGCCAGCGCCCTCAAGTGCGACACATTGGCACATAATTAGACCAAACTGCACAATTTTCGGATTAATAGTTGGGCACATTAGCCCAAAACAGTCAAATTCCTTTGCTCTGGAACAATACCGGCCATTTTGAGATATATTATTAGCTCATATTTTAGCAAACATTGTCGTAAAAAAACAAGTGATAAACACCACGTTTCAAAACTCTCCGAATGTACTTTCATTTGAATGAAGTGGGTTTGCGTTTTCTCTTTTATATAGTTACGAGAAATTGTCGGGAAACGGAAAATTTATCCTAAAAAATTCCTTTTTTCTACACCTGTCCCTAACAGTGCCCCTTATCTCCCATGCAATGTGGAGTGACCTATCTTAAATATCCCCGAGTGAAAATCTGTCGAATAACTTATTTTTGGCGATTTTTGTAAGTGGGAAATTTGGAAAAGATTAACCCTCAAAACTGGGGGGTAAATCCGCCATGTTTGGGGCCTCACTGTGATGTCACTAAACCACTTACAACAAAAATCCCATATGTTGTCTAATGCTCCAACCACATTGGCATTCAAAAATCTTTATGATAGCTTCTCCGAAGTGGCTAAGACGCAAACATTTGCACATCATAGTAACCAAAGGATAAAAGCTAGAAGTTTCAACCCTCTTTCTTTATCGTTGTAATTGGAGAAGGAACGGGGAAGAAAGCTGCCAGGGTCTAATTTTAGGTACTATTCCCGCATTAACTTGGAATGCCATCTTCAAATACTTACCAAGCACATTCATAGTTTTCCATCTGGGATCAGGATGCCTCGTTAGCGCTCGAAGATCACATCGATCGTTCCAGCGGGCAATGATGTCACGGCGTCGAATCATCAACGCAGATGGACTACAAAGTTGTACCATAAGAGCGGCTTCAGGAACACACTCCAAAGGATTCGTTAAGTAGATTCCTCGAGGTCCCACACCGAATATCATTTGATGATGCCAGGCGTCAGGTATTGTATTCCTCGGTCCTACACCTTTCTGTAAATTCAATGTTGCAATTGGAACTGCACCTGTAATCAAAGCAAAGGTTTCACTAACCATGGTAACAGTACTGAGATTTATTTAGTTAACTACTGGAAATGTTTAGATGTAATTTCTAAGAAAACAAAGACACGAAAGTCTGGATAGAACGCGAAGTCAACATGACGTAAAAACAATACAAGATAATCAATAAACCTGGAAATTATATATAGAGGGACATTTGCCAAGAAAACGGGACACAAATCAGAAACAACGAAGATTAATACAATAGTTGGTGCATCGAAATATCCAGTTTAAATCGTGACGTTGAATTCTCAATGTTATCTAATTGGTGAAAGTGATATTTCTAATGTTTTCCAAATATCTCGACATTGATACATTTCTAAAACAAGGTTACGAGTACTTTTAATTGAACTCATGTTTTATTATAACGTCAACTATCATACTGGTTGGAATTTATGATATACATTTCCCGTCTATGGTGAGTCTTTCTAAACAGCAAGTTAATATATAAACAGATTAAATTCTAGACTAAAAGAGCTGAAATCACCACATATTCATGTCTTTATGAACAGTAAACACTGAGCAAACAAAGAAATTACATAAATAAATGGTATCGTTTTATCATGGGTTTAGAACATGGGAACGGTTTGTGTGCTCGTCGCTCTTGTCGTCTTAGCCTGATTTTATAGTGGAACTGCGAGCAGAGCGGAGCTTATGTTGTGTTATAGTAGAGCGGCGATGTACGCATAGAATAGCGAAGTTAAAGAACCAACTGCTTCACCGAAAAAAAAAAAAAAAA
>JAGDQP010001546.1:7480-22537 GCA_022664845.1 Lepisma saccharinum
ATATATATATATATATATATATATATATATATATATATATATATATCACCTTCTAGTAGGCTGAAGTTCACACACAATTTCCTTCGAGATTTCCAAAACTCATTTTAGGTCCATTAAGGGAATATCGTAAAAAAACGTATCTTTCCTTTGCAAAGTCCACTCACGTCATTTAAAATGTATACGTTTTTCGATTTAATTTATAAAATCAGCTCCAGAGGGTTTCTTCAACGGAGCTCTTCAATTCCGTATTTATCTACTTTGTATGCGTTGTTACACAATAGCCGTTAATGTTTTTCAGTCACCCTCAGTGCTGTCTGAAATATATATCAAGAGTGAGGATTTCTAATATGTGTAGCTTATTTTTATATTTGTTTACTTTTTATATCACACATATGAATAACATCACAGAAATACCAGAAATGCAATACTTTATTGAATTCATAATCGGATTCTACTTCGTTGCCCAATAAAATTTTCGTATTTCTGAGTAAATAAATCACCATTAGATTATCCATAGAAACACCAATTCTGACATTTATTTAACTTCTGATACAAACCATTTACGCAATGTGTCCTCTGGATATCTTGCTATTCCTTGTTTTCAAGAAAACATATCGATCATTCCAATATGAGGATTCCACAAGTTTAGTTTTACATGTTCGTTGCTTTAAATCGGGTTTCATACATTTTGAATCAGTGACAGAAAGTAAAACAAAGAACTAACGATAAATGTTGTTAATTCATAAACAATAAAATCACTAGATTTCGTTAAAAAAAACAACTAAGGAATCTCTTATCAATTTCCTCCCCTCAAACCATTTCCTCACGAAAGGAAAAACACGTGTTTGCTTATTTTATGTCTGCCCTGTATGTGCGAAGTTTCATCCAAGTATTTCATGTCTCTGTAACTTTCAGTACTAAATGGTATATATTTCAGAGGGGATTCCCCTTCCCTCAAACCGTTTACCGGAGATGAGAAAGGAAAATAAATGACGACTTGGTGTGGAAGTGTCGAGCGTTTGCCCATGTCTTCTATATGAGATGGAATTTTGGCTTTATGTGTGATTGCGTATATGAATCGTTTTAGAGAGCAAATGTCACAGCTCTAAATTAATGTATATGATGCTAACGCAGCGAGGCTAAGATGTTATTATTAGGTCAGTCATGCAGTGATGCTTTTTGTTTGTTCAGTGGGACTGTGACATACGCTGGGTGTGACGAGGGGTTGGGCAGTGCCCAGCATGTGGAGGGGAATGTGAGGGGATTGGAATATTCGCTTCCAGAAAGATCGGTAAATTACATGTATATATTCATCAAGCATTGGCAGTGATAAATCTTCAAGTAGCTGTTCTATGCGTGTGACTCTACCATGGTAAGTAATTATACGTGCAACTCGGTCTTGGGCTCTTTGTAGGAGAATGTGATATGTATTAGTACAATGTTTCCAAGCAGGTGCTGCATAAGTTAACATTGGCCTAATCATTATGAGGTAGACATGAAGTCGAACCTTCATAGTTAAATCGCTGCTCTTGAGAATTGGATATAGCGCAAGAAGTCGTGACGAGGCTCGGTTAGTTATGGTTTGCTGATGAGAACGGAGAGTAGTGTGCGGTCTAGTTCGACGCCAAGATATTTTGCACTCTGACTGTAGTTTAGTTGTGTTCCAAAAAGGAAAAGTGGTGATGGCTGTGGTTGTTGTCATCTTCTCTTGGTGAAATGTACAACTGCAGTTTTCTCGGTGTTTTATGCGCCATTTGGTGATCCAGTCTTCTATTGCTTCGAGATGTTGTTGTCCGTAGCTGTGAGCAAAACGTTGATTTTCAGATGTGGCAGTGTCATCGGCGAAAGTTGCAAGAGTGGTGCGAAGATGAGTTGGAAGATCTGATGTGTAGAGGTTGAATAGGATTGGTGCAAGGACAGAACCTTGAGAAATTCCGGCGGTGATCGACTATTGTGTAGACTGACGAAGAATGAGCGGTGTGATAGATAGGATTGGACGATTCTGAGGTATTGATGATGAAAACCAAGTATGTTGAGTTTATAAAGTAAGCCATTGTACCATACACGGTCAAAAGCCTTGGACATGTCCAAAAAGACTCCAACACTATGTCCTTTTCGATTCAATTGTAAGGTGATGGTTTCCACTACGCTTACGAGTTGTGCGGCTGTATCAAATTGTGGTCTGAAGCCGAATTCGTGATTTGGAATGAGGTTATATTCCTGAACAAATGTAGAAAGTCGTGAGTGAATTAGTCTTTCAAAAACTTTACTTATGGTTAGCAGCAAACTAATGGATCTGTGGTTCTGGGCATATAATATATGTCTTTGCCGGGTTTAAGTATGACAATTACTTTGGCGACTTTTCATTGCGATGGAAAGTGTCCGTGTTGGAGCATGGCGTTGAATAGTCTGGCAAGTAAAGGATCGAACGGGTCAACAAAAGTGGTTGCTTGAAGATGTCTGTTAACAGTTCTAAGGGTATGTATTTAGCATGAACTGTGTTTCTGAATGATCAGCGAAATCTGAGGCTTTTTGATCGTCCGTGTGAACTAATCCGTTCTGTCCGTGGAGTGGTCTATTGATCTTCATGTTGTCTGGTTTTGTGAAAGACGTGGCAAGAGTGCAAAATTCGTTATTTGGTTGTTGAAGTTTTTGGAGGAGTTCAGACCATTGGAAGGTTGAAATGCTATTTAATCTGTTTTTGATGCGTTTTAAAGTGAATTTCAGATGTTTTATATGTGGCTGACGAATAGATTGCCATCTTTTTAAGATGATGAGAGCATAGATACGGAGTTCTTCTGGAGTAAAGATGGATGGGTCAGATTTTTTATTGGTTGTTGTGGCGACATACAGAGCGGAATTGATGTTAGTGGTGATGATATCGACTGTATGATCAATGTCCGTGGGTGAGTTGAGATGCATCTTCGGATCAGTAGTATTTTCAAGGATCTGACAATATCTGTCCCAATCAGTAGTGTAGATAGGAGGTAAGGTTTTGCATTCCGGACTATAGAGTTGATGAATGTCCATGATGACTGGAATGTGGTCGTAGTCAAGTGCTGTGATTGCATGAGGGCCATCTATGATGATGATGTCTTTTAATAGAGCCATATCGAGGACGTCCGGCCTTCTTCCTTGCTTTGGAAAGTGCGTTGGTTCTGCAGAGGCTATGGGTATGATATCTAGTGTTGGTAGTGCTCTAGAGTGCTTTGGCAGTTTGGTTACAAATTCCAGTGTCTGTGTTTTGCATTGAGGTCACCAGCTATTAATATTTTGTTTCCAATCGCACTGAGGTTGCGGATGTCATCTCTAAAGTGGTTGGTCCGGTTGGTGATAGGCAGCTCCAATAAGGATATCAGAATTTTGAGTATGAAGTCTGATTCCGGTGGCTTCCATAGAGTGAAGAGCGGGAAGAATAAGTGGTTGAACAGGTAAGTGGCGCTTGTAAATGACAGCGGTTGCGTCTTTGAGTCCAGGTCGACCTGTACGTATAATGGCAGCTTTGCATTTCCATTTATGGGACGGTTTAGATGGCTTTCGTTGAGTAACATCAATGCGATGTTCGTTCAAAAAGTACTTACGTTTCTGTTTTTGTTTCCATATTCCATCTGCATTGAAAAATGCGATACGTAAGTGCGTGCAGTTTGAGGTCTATTGCGATCCATCATCGAGGAAGCTGGCAATTAGTTGAATGCCTAGTCCTATTTTAGTTAGAATATCTGGCGCTTGTTTGATTTTTGTGAAACCTTGTTTGATGCGTGTGACCATGTCCATTACATTGAGTCCCTTAAATAAACTGAAAATGTCTCTCATGGTGTTTCCAAAGTCCATAAAATCTGACAAGAAACTGCTAGACTGTTTTTCTTTTTGTCCTTGAGAGGATGTTGTTACATTGGTTGGGCGGGATGGATTTTTGGATGAAGAATTTTTATTTCTACCAGCACTTGAAGAAGAAAGCGTAACAGTGTTGTTTGTATCTGAGAAAAAGGTATCGGCAGTGCTTTTTGGCTTTTGTTGAGCAGTGTTGTTGTAGAAGAAGTGTTCTTTTGTGCACGTTGCTGTTCGAGTGCGTTTCTGAAGATAATACATCCTCGGAAGTTTGGAGCAAGGTCGCCTTGAGAATTGGCACAGAATGCAGGGTTCTATCTTGTTTTCTTTTTACATTCTTTGGCCTTGCTCACATTTCACACAGCACGGATCACTTGTTTTCTTCAAGTGGCCTAGTAGGCTCTGGCATTGGAAACTTCTTTTTGTTCAGTTTTTCAAGCTCTTGCTTTCGGTCGTTACTTTCTGTATCAGTGGAATTGTCATCGTTGAGTGAAGCATATTTGTTCGAGAGTTGTAGCATTGAAATATATCATTTTGTTTTGAATGTTTTGGAGTCTTTTTTTGGTGCAATCCAAGGTTCAATTTTTTTTCATCATCTTTTTCCTGATCACTACTTGACAAATAAGCATCTTGACTCTGTTTATTTTCTTCTTTGTGTTTCAACTTGGGGAGTTCCTCTTCGGAGGTGACATCTGGTGCATTGTCCTGACATGAAGAAGTTGTGGCTCGTGGGGCCTTAGGTCTGCGTTGAGATACTTGTTTCTGAGTGAAACGAGGAATAGGTTTCACTGGGAGTGTGATAGAAAGTGTACATCCATCATGATTTTCCTTGCAGAAAGCTTCAGACCCTGCTTTGACAGCAGGACGAGTACTGGGAGAGGCAGCGCCCTTCCGACTGCGTTTCTCGGATTTAGGAATGTTTCTGAATTGTTTATTGACCTTACGTAGATTCATTGCTTTGACTTCATGCGTAACAGTGGCTACAGAAACTACTTACAGAGGTGGAGTAGGCATGCGAGTTGTGGAAATGGGAGGGAGTGGGGGAGTCCGACATATCTCGGCCAGTACTAAGACGAATGCCGGGAAGAGCCTAGTGGCCCTGAAAATGGTCCTTGTAAATGTGATCTTAAAAACGGTCTTTTCTAAAACTGATTTGAAATCGATCTATAATTACTGGCGAACTTTACCTTGAATTACTGTCAAAATCGAAGGCACTCTTTATTTAACCAAATAACATACATCAAGTCCTATTACTGAAGAGAGATAAGAAAAATAGCTTATTCTTTTATTTTATCTGTATTTTCTATCTGCCAAGCCTCGTTGAAATCGATGTGCAATACTTTGTGGATGTTCCTATGCAACTGGCTAAGATTTATTAACCTTTCCTTTATGTGTGAAGTTTGTAACGTCACGTACTAACTGTTACATGATCGGTTTAATATATTCGTACATTAAACTATTTTGAAAACCATCAAGTTGTGAAGCAGAAATAATACGGCCGAACTTCTATGATAAATTATTAGATGGCACTCTCTTCGCAGCACGAGAAACACGAAAATAAAACAGAACAAGATCTCTTCTCATAAAATATGGGCAAAAGTTTCTTGAGAGAAAGATTAACATCGTCTTAAAGTAAATTGACATGTTTAAATGGAATAATTTTATCTCCAGAACTCAGAGTGTCTTCTGTAGGAACCCATGGTAAAATATTGTCACACTTAAAGTAATATACTGCATATTTAGGTGAAGCTATAAATCTTCTTTTTTTGCAATAACTAAAAACTATTATTCATGCAAATGATCTTAGATAACGTTGTAGAAACGTCATATGTTTATTAATATATTGAAAATAAATACAATCTGTTTATTATATTGCTTTTAAGAAGAAAATAAGACTCAGGCTTCCTTACTTAACCCTGTATAACATCTAGTGTACGCTATTGGTAAAGTTGCTACAATGTATGGCGATATCAATCTAAGAGGTTGTACGTGTCTATATTTTACTTCGTTTGAATTGAATTTATGGCCTTTAGGCATCTGAGGCTTAGGCCGAGATAGGGGAGGGGAAAAGGATTCGGGAAAGGATGTCGGCCAGGGCCTATGTTGAAGGTGCCATCCTGGCATTTGAATGGTGTGACTGAGGAAAAACCCTAGAAAAACTTCAGTCAGGATGGTCGGCCGCTGGGATCGAACCCACGACCTCCCGAATGCTACGCCAACGCTCTACCACTCAGCTACGTCGGCTCGGTTTGTACTTCGTGCTCTACGACTTAGAAGTTACAGTAGCTACAACTTTACGATATTTTAATTACGAAAAAGAATACGTACAGACTTCAGACCTTACAAGTAAAGAGATTAAATTGTTATCGTCAAGGGTCGAACCACAATTTAAGATGCCGTTACAAGTTTTTGTGCACCTGCTTGTATGTGTCCTGAACATGGGATCATTCTTTCTTCCTACGAGCATGGAAATAAAAGTGTTTAGCAAAGGAAGGAGCTATGTAGAAAAATGTTAGGAAACTATGTTCTAAACAAAGTAAAGAGGAAAGAAATAAAGATATACTTTTGTGAAAACGCAGCATAACTAACAGTGATGGATGTATCAATTTTGAAATAGATAATTTTCAGATGCACTCAACATTAAAAGCTTTTATGTTGTTAAGTGGACAACACAAATGTCAATGATCCATCTTTTTGACATTGAAAACTACTTCATCTCCAAAAACAGTATTTTTATTCTCAGAAAAGAGAAAAGAGGATGAGTTCCAAGAAAGCCTCTCAGTTTCTATTAAATATCTCTACCTCTTAAGAATTCAAGAAACTCTTGCGTCTCCTGTGGTACTTCCACGCAAAGTATATTCCACTTGGTATCTCACATATATAATTCAAAGAACTTCAAATCTTATTTGAGATGTGTCTACATTTTTCGCCTCCAGAAACCAAGGGATGCAAATGACATGGACGAATAAGAAAACGTTCCAGGTAATCTTTTATCTATAACCCGACATATATATGATACAAAATTGTCATATTTTGTACATGAATATAATTAAGGTCCAAGGTTTCTTTGTACGAAATATGACAGTTTTGTGCCACGTATATTTCGGGTTATATATAGAAGATTATCTAGAACCTTTCCTTTATTTGTCAATGTTACTTCTATTCCTTGGCTTCTGTATTCCACATCATGGGTGAGACCTTGTACAACGTAACATGTAGGGATCATTCTGCTGTTATTAGGTAATATTTGTTGGTGCCAGATCTAGAAGGGCAAATCCTTCCTCTGTTTTATGCCTTTTTTCAGGCACTTTGAATTAAAAGACGCAGATGTTACTAGCTCTAACTCAACGAAGATCTATTCTTCCAATCTGTTGTTAAGTAACACAGCTTCGTAAAAGTACACCTGTGACTTCCGCTTTCGGGATGATGCGATATTTAACAACAACAAAAAAAAAACAATTTAAAATTTGGAGAAGATATTCTATTCTTTCATCCTTTTGTAGCATTACACAAAATCTTTTATCTATGGAATCTAACTTCATTATTAGACTGTTTCAATATTTTTAACATAACCTAACCTAATATATCTTAGCATTACCTAACCTGAGAGTTAAGTTAATCATAACTGCATTGAAATACCTAAAATACTGCAATCTTGTTTGTAATTCATTTACGTTTTCATTTAGAAAGTCGATATCAGTGGTAAGTCAACTATTTCTATTTTCAAATATTTTTTTTCCTCCGAAGCGGACGCGGTCTCCCTACAAAATGATATTAATGTAGTCTCCAAGTGGTACAAAACAAACATGCTATTACTAAACATTAATAAATGTAGTGTAATGTCCTTTTATACGAGAAAAACAAACTATTTGAAATCCGAATACAAAGTTAATGACTCTCCACTAATTCGAGTATATTATATTACTGATCTTGGTGTAACCATTAAATCTAACCTGTCATTCAACATGCACATAAATCGTCTTGTTAGCAAAGTTTACAGGAATCTCGAGTTTGTAATGAGGTTAGCAAGCGATTTCTCGAATATTGATGTTTTAAAAACTGTATGTATAGCGTATGTCAGGTCAAAGTTAGAATACGCTGCAATAATATGGGATCCTAATACAAAGAAGAACTCTTTGCAAATTGAAATTATACAGTCCAGTGATGACATGGGTCACGGGTCACTTGGGTCACGATCTTTCTTCCCAGACCCGGAGTGACCCGCTCAGACCCGGTGACCCGCTCAGACCCCGGTGATCCGAACAGGCTGAAAGAGTCCTGTAGTAGCAACTCAAGCGCCAGTTTTTCTGTTTCATAAACATCGTGTGAAGGGTGGTGGGGTGTAATAGTGAAGAATAGTATCAAGTTTTTCTTCTCTCAAATGTTATAAGAGAAGGAAGACTTACCGGATCATAGTTTGGTGGTTAGAACACATAAACGTACACACAGACAAAAAGATTTTGAACTCGCGTCTGCTATGAAAAATTTCGGACGAAAGACGTCTTGTTTCTTTTTTAAAGCACTTTCCTTCATAAGTATGTTATCGTCCAGCCGATGATTCGAAGTTCGTTTTCTTTCAAAAGGAAGCAACATTTAAAGCAGGTTGTTTAATATCGTGAGATCCACTAGCGCGGACTCAGGATTTGCGCAAGAGGGGCAGGTTTATATTCCATTTTATCTAATGTAAAGTTAGATCAACTGCCATTTCATCAAGTGGAAATTTGGTAGTCAAGGATACTTGGATAGGTCCCATATCCCCCTTGAGTCTGCACATATTTATGCACAAAGCGGAAGTGCTTAAAATTAAAACCGGTAGTTGCCATATCTCGAAACCCGAAAGTGATATCAATATGCTGCTTCCACCATTATATTATAGAATACGAGAATATTAAAACTGTTTTGACCCCATCTCTGTTCCTGTTTTAGTTTTTGAGTTATGGACGGTGGGAATTTTTTGGAAAATTTTCCCACGCTTATTTTTCTGAAAGGAATGCATGTTTTAAAAATCTTTTAGCACCCAGCCTACTCGGGTCATGGTCTGGATGGGTCATGGGTCACCCAGGTCACGAAATCAGTAACCCGTGCCATCACTGATACAGTCAAAATTCGTACGGTTTTTGACATACGAAGAAACTGGAATATATCCTAAATTTGAAAAGTCCTTAGAACTGGTAAATAAGTACAGGTTACAATCTCCTGAAAACGGAAGAGTTAATTTTCTCTTAACATTTCTACACAAACTCTTGCACAGTAAAATCGACTCACAAAGCTTATTATCTGAATTAGGGCTGTATGTACCGCGTAGAGTAACTCGATCGCGTAATGCTGTCTTACACCTCTCGGCCCAAAGGAGCAAAGCATTAGACATACCGCCTATTAGGAGAATGTGCTCATTATATAATTGTGTTCTTAAAGAATGTCCTGAGATTGTTATATTTAATATAAATGTGAGAGAATTCCATTCCTATATAAAATAATGAATTCCTATATATAGGAATAGAATTCCTATATAAATTGTATGCGGAATATGTCACCACATCGCTCCAAATATGTATATTGCATCTGTGTATGTAGAAAATGTCATATGTGTATGTTGAACACCACAATTAACATGTTGTGTTCGATAAATAAATCAAAGTAATAGGAGTATTCTGAATACATTTTTTGTCTGCGGATGACCCAAGTTCTTCCCGTTCAAAAAATCGGAGGAGTTTCCTGAATGTTTTGCATTTCTCTGCTTCTGAGTTATGCAGCGTCATTTATAGCAGTTTGAAGTATACTGGTTCGGCCTTGAAAAACAAGCGAGGATCTCATAACAATGTATCTTGTAGACTGTTGCATGCTGTGAGACACCATTTGGATTAACATTATCCCGTAGCGACGGATTGGACACCATGAGCATGTAGCACAGCCAGCTTATGGGTTCCGTGTATCTCCAACAGCACAAGACGAGAGAATATATGTGGAAAGCAGGGCTCGAAATGGACTGGAGCAAACCGGAACGCCGCTCCGGTTCGTGAATAGCTGGAACCTTCCTGTTCCGTATCGTCTATATGGCAAACATAGATAAAAGACTTCAATGTTGTGTTAACGAAGGTAAAGCGTTCCGTTTCGTGAAACACCATTTCGAGTCCTGGTGGAAAGTATTTACAACTGGAGGAAATACGATCAGAGATACGTTGCAGCGAAACACAACTGTCATGGAGCGGGAGCGCTGAGCTGTATTGTGAATCCAACTTATCGAATATCTCCTGGGAACGTACAATGTACCACTAACAAGGTCAATGAAACACTACGATTTTACGGTAGTCTGTTTGATTTGTCCCTATCAGCATCCCGATAACAAAGCGCTCCTGGCGATATGTTCTTGTGAAACCTTTGCAGAGGCCATTATACTAAACCTATTTTCAGTGTAGAATTACGCGTCATCATGTACAACCAAAGCAATTTTAATATTCCACAAACAATATTTACTGGTGTGGATGATAATGATATTTAGGGAAAGAATTTTGAAACTCCTATTATTGTTTTTGTTCCTGAATGACATTGGGTTAGTTTAAAGCAAGAATAATACATATCAACGATCTCTAACGATAGATGACAGCACTGCCATTGTATGTTTCCAATATATGTTTATCGTTATACGTAGTTGCAATGCTGTCTGTACAAATTCAGGTTTAGAGAATTCAAACTTTCATAGACGGAAGTTTATAATCCTTTCAAGAGTTCTATCCATGTCATTTTTTTTGTTCATTCTTGAGATCGCTTGATTGTTGTGAATATCCAAATATATAATAATCATCGTTGTTATTTCTAAACCAGCATGTTCTCATTTTCAATTAAATGAGAATGCTGATATCTCATTTCTAAGAAAATTGTTTCTCGCTGCACAGATAAGAATTTTTTTCCTCAATTTTAAGAAACCATTTATATTGTATAGATAGATTTAAAAGTGGAATTAAACGTTTTATCTGGTAATAATGTGGTCCCCATAGACGTTTGATAAATTCAATTTCCACACAAAACTTTACGAGACACAATTTAATGTTCTACTAACATGAGTTTTTAATGTGTAAACTGCCTGCCTCAGCGTGTTCACCTCTGAGTGAGTACTTTAGTGCGTGGTTTTCGTGGTTTGTACATTGCATTGAGTTTACTTGTATTTAATTTCCCAATGTAATTGAAAGTACGACGCATAGTGTGTATCTCAAGCAGGAAATGGATTAAAATCACAAAAGACTGGGAAATGATTTCGAACGAAAAGACTTTATACTCGGTTAAATAAAAATAAACCTCCAGACTATTTTTTTTAATGTACACACATTAAATAACATATATATGTTACAATTAATTAAAAGATGGTTGCACCATACGCTATCTCTTATCACTATTGGAGATTTTATTTGGAACGTGTATGGATTCAGCGTGTCACGGATAGTACTATCGTAAAAGAAAGTTTATATTAAGCTAGCAGAAAACCAAAAGCAATCAGTAACTCTTATTATAATGAAAGAAATTCAATTTATTTTAACAGAAAATAGTGTGCCCTCTACATCGTATATATTGTTTTATTTGAGGTGCGTTTTTCAGCATTAGTATTTCTTATTCCTCTTAAAAATTGCGTCAGTGTACATATCTAAAATTGAGGAAGGAAAGTCAATCAAAAACTCTAATTCAAAGTATTCCTCCGCGCTGATATAAGCGTTATCTCTGACAAAACATATGAAATTGAATCCTTCAATATTAACAGGAACTAACTCAAAATAACCCATTTTATGACTGCATCGAACTATGTTAATAGGAACTATGATTGATTTATCGCTCATAGTGATTCAATAGTGTCAGATTTATAATACCATGTTGAAATGGACCGAGCCATTAACTTGATTCTTTTTAACGAAGTTCCTGATGGAATATTATGATTCCTTGAGGATTGTGATTTCTGAATTAATTCTAGATATTCTCGATAGATGGCAACTGTATTTGTGTCTGTTATTTCTGTGAATGTTAATTCTTATAAAGGCTGGCAAGTACTATTTCAGAGATCTAACATGAACATCCCCTTTCGCAGACTTTGCGACACAACTAACTAAAGTCAGTGCTGACACTTAGAAAGCAGATTAATCTAAACATAAGAGCCAACAATCACACCTAATTAATTTTTCAGTATTCATCTCACAATTAGGGTGACCAGATGGCCAATATGAAAAAAAGGACGCCTTGAGAATACGAGCTAGAGATATCGTGTTGTTATTAGTCATTCTTAGCCATACAATTGCGTTATTAAACTAATGTAATAATGGATAAACAAGTAATGTTTGAAATATATATTTTATATAAAGTATGAATGCATTATATTGTTTTTACTACACTCGCTTGGCTTTAAAGACAAATATTTTTCGTTTTGAACTGATGAAGCCATGCGAAACTAAAATACAAAATTAAAAGTTGAAGATATCTATACGTGGGATCTTAATTTATGAAGAAAAAGAAACAAACAAAAAAACAATTCGTTACTACATGCACAGGCTAACTACTAGCACCATCGCTTTCAGTATGTTTATCATATTTCCTAGGTGCTCCAATCTCCACCAACATGAGGCGATGAACTATCAGTCGTTGTACTTATACGTATTATTTACGATACGTTCAAGGAGAAGATAACGTTTACCAAGTTCTACGATATGGTAATTCAGATCAGGCTGAAAGTTTTAGACATTGCAAAATGTACAATCTGTAAAGATTTTTACGAGCCATTTGGAGCAAGCAGTGCGAAAATCGATAAGGCTGCCAAGGAATACCTTTCCAAAAATTCGTAAAATTTAATAACCTAAAAATACTCTCAAGAAGACGGGAAAGTTATTGCAATCATAGCCTATATAGAAGCCAGGAATAAATTTTAACGAGAAAGGAATTTTCCCGTCATCCTCTGCCCGTTATTCCGAAAAGAATTTATTGGACACGCGAAAAAGTAAAACAAGTAAATTAAAAAAAAATCTCAACTAATATACAAGCACAACCTCTCATTGTTCATCCTGCTCATAATCTCCAGTTTTCCCGCCTATCAAGCTCTTGTAAAAAATTAGCTCCACCAACTCCTGCCATTCTCACTCCATAGTGTTCGAACCAGGCTCCTGATCGTGATTGGGGGGTTGCATTTTCCCCCAGTTTCACCAGGCGAATGACGAAACATACTTTGAATAAATAACTGCATGTCTCTACAGTCACTCGTCTGTCATGCGGTTCTCGTTCAAGTAGAGTGTCCTTCGGTCAACGCAACGACTCCCACCACCGTTTTATTTGGCACTCATAGCCGGATTTCTCTACCCTCGAATTCAATTTGCTTTACATGTGGCGTCACGATGCTGTGTCAACAACGAAAAATGGGACCTCCCACCAGGAATGAACTCGGAACCGCTCACACAGAAAGCGAGAGTGTTAACTACTTGACTAGTGTAGGCATACCTTGAATACTGTAATTCAAAACTTTACTGGCGGAGAAGTTCGGTCAAACTTTTAGATGGCACAGAGCTGGTATTGATCTAAACCTCTATACTAGATAACGGAATACAGGAGAAAAATTCAAAAAGATTAGTTTAAAAAATGGATTGGCCTAATTTTGATACTAAACGCATCATTTGTACTATAAATATTACATTTTACGTGCTTTTATTAGCTACGGATACAACTGTACCAAACATTCTGGCACCCAATCATTTCTTCCTCGTTTAAAACCAGGAAATCTCTTGCTCAGAGCATCACTGAAAGTGCATTTTCTTTGCGGCATTTTAATGCCCCTCACGAAGGAAATAACTTTAAAAAATGTGTTTTGTGTTCATAATTTTGTTCCAGGTTTCTGTACGTCTTCCTCTCCTGACGACAAGACGAGCAGTGAAAATTCAACTGTTTAAATCGACTGTACATTTTTATTCGATTTATTTATTATTATTATTGTGATGCTCGCTTATTATTATTGTATTGTATTTTGTCGATTTTTGATTCGTTCGAAAGCAGAAAAACAACTGGATAAGTTACCAGTTACCAGTTAAATCGTGACTTTTAATGCGTGAAGTGTCGAGCTAAAAGCTCATGACTTCCATATGGTTGTTAATGGCGGGATGTGAGGCATAATAAATGAGTTGATTAGGGAGCAACTGTCGCATCCCTAAGTCAATGAATGTAATGCATGATTGACGAGGCAAGGAGAGAGGAAAGCAATTGCATAAGCGAGGCAACGATGTTAAGTTAAGTCAGTGAGGCTGAGTTGGATTAAAGTTCCTTCCATAAAAAGTAATGATCATGATTTAAAGTTGGAGTGATTAATCATAAGTTTCAGACAGGTGGTCTGTGGTGTAAGTAGAATGGTTATCTGGGATGGGGCATGCGGTGAGTATGACGGATTGGTTGGGCAGTGCCCAAGGTGTTTAAGGTAGGATAAGGTGAATTGTTGACACGATTCCAGAAGGAACGGCATTGGAAATCAATGACATCTTTGAGCATCGGAAGAGACAAATCTTCATGGAGTTGTGCAATACGTGTGTCTCTACTATGTCCTGTGATAATCCTAGCTGCTCGGTTTTGGACACGTTGAAGCTGCAGGTGATGAGTTTGTGCTGCATGTTGCCATGCAGGGGCAGCATATGTCAAAAGAGAACGAATCATCATGACGTAGGTGTTGAGTCTGGCTTCAATTGTTAGTTCACGACTGCGAAGTATTGGATATAAGGCAAGAAGACGATTTAGAGCTCGACTGGCGATAGTTTTGAGATGTTGACCAAATAACAGAGTTCTATCCAAATCAATTCCAAGGTAGCGTGCATGTTGACTATATGGGAGTTGCGTTCCAAAAAGCGTGAGTGGCTGTAGAAGTCCTGTGTATCGTTTAGAGAAATGTACAACGGTGGTTTTATCAGCATTGAGCTTCATTCGCCATTTTGTACACCAATCTTCGATGGAATTAAGATGTCTTTGAGCATATAAGTGGGAGTAACGGAGATTTCGAGAAGAAGCGAAAATAGCTGTGTCATCAGCGAAGGTAGCTAATTTAGTGTGAACATGGGTTGGAATATCGGAAGTATATAGATTGAATAATAACGGTGCAAGAACAGATCCTTGAGGTACTCCAGCAGTGATAGGATGAGTTACAGAGTCGTAGCCATGAAAGCTAACATAAAAGCTGCGGTTATGTAAGTACGATTGTAGGATGCGAAGATATTGATCATGGAAGCC